>VZRF01014656.1:0-50000 GCA_013396875.1 Vireo altiloquus
CCTCATGCATGCTCTAACTCCTTCCCCAGCAAGTTTTACTCTCTCAAAAGCTCTCTCCTCTAGCCCAGAGGAGAAAAAGCAAGGATGTTTAACCCTGAAACTCTTTGTTACAACCAGTGCACAGGAAGTTCCTGTAAAACTGCTGACAGCTGATTGCTCTGAATGTGTTTTATAGATTGCCACACAAAGATGCCAGAGGAAGATGTGTAAGGACAGCCAGGTCGAGACTCCACCCAGAGTCCTGCTGAGGGGAGTGATGTAAAAGAACAAAACAATTAATTGTTGGGCAATTAATAAGTGAGGCAGCTGATTTTGAAAGCTGAAGTGAGCCTCCTTGTCTGCTCAATGGAAATAACTTCAGTCAATGAAGTTTAGAGGAGTCAGGAAAATAGTGAAAATAAACAGGTAAATAAGACAGTTTTCCATAAAAGGGCAAATCAACTCAAATCTTTTCCTCTGAAAGAAATCAAAATTTTCCATGAAATGTGACTTTCTGCATAAAATTATGCCTAATTTTATCTCAGCCAAAAGAAAACAATATTGTCTTGATCCTAAGAACTTCCTCCTACTTTTTTTTTTCCCAATGTTTTTAGCTTAATAAAACTACTGTGAGAAGTTTCAATAGAGAGTTTTTTTCTGACAATTATACACACATGTATAACACGAGACAGCTTTAAGTCATCACTGTCATTCAACCATACTGAAAAAAACTATGTATATTTCATTTGTGCCACTAAACTCATCGCTGCTACCTTGCCTACATCTTGAGACATTGCTTGGGAGCGACAGCAATTTTAAAGGACTTATCTAAGCAACTCCTTACTTAAAAGTCAACCTAACTTTTTCTGTCCAAGACAGTAAAGCCCAGGAAAAAGTTATCCTCCCATGCATGTGTTGGTCTGAAATATTTACAGGCAGAACTGTGAGGATGGGCTGCTGTTCCTGTGACTTGAAAGAGCCTCTCTGTGCTGTTCATCCTTCTAGCACTCATCCAAACCCAGCCTAACCTCAGCATCTTCAGACTGCTGTACCTCAAGGCTTTTAATACAAGCCTTTGGACCAGCTCCTGTGTAGCTGCCCACAAACACTGCCAGACTGCTCTGTGGGCAGCAAGAGTGGCAGAGGTGCCAGGGGCTGTGCTCTCCCCTCCAGAGCTCCCTCTCCACGAGGATTGAGACACCAGAGGAACCTTACTCTGACACTGCCTGCTCTTTGGATAAAATAGAGAGCTCCGGAGTTGTCAATACAGCACTTTTGCTACCCACTCGATTCAGTGCAAAATAAATGAGGATATTTTCCTCTTGCAGCATGTATTAAATCCCATTAGCATTAATGAGAGCTACACGTGAGTTTGGCAGGGAGCACGCACAAAGTGCAGAGCAGACACTTTCCAAATTCTCAGCCCTCCCTTATATCTTTCAGCCATCTTTTTCTCTGTGAAAGCCTTACCATACAAAGTCCAAAATAAAAAAAGGTAAATCAAATTCTTGCATGCACAGTATGTTAAGATGATGGGTTGGGGTGGGGAGGGGGGAATCCCAGGGCCTGATGTGCAAATAATTAATGTGCTTGCATTCAGCAAAGTGCTACCAGTTAAACTCCCAGGCAGCATTAATACACTAGGAAAGCTTTGAGTTGGCTGAGCAACTTTTCACAGCACACTGGTCAAATAATAAATTGTGCTATGACCGATAACATTCAATAATTTCTCTGATATATTGCTACGGCCACTTTTTCTACAGTATAAAGCTCATATTTCTCTGTCATATTAGTAATTTCCATATTGCTCTTGGAGTTAGTAGGTAAAAGTACATCACAGTGGTAACAAAAGGAAGCTGACTGTTCCTTAAAATAAAAAAATAGAGACAGAAAAAGAAAGAAAGAAATGTCAAGATTTTTTTATTTTTTTTAAAACTTCCACAATACACCAACTGATGACTACAGAGAAAAAAAAAAAAAACTACAGCAGCTGCTACAACATTGCTTCATTACAGATCCAGCAGAGTAAGAGTTGTGGATCCATTCTGCCTTTTTCTTGCTTGATAATATCACTAAAGCATTAATGGAATCCTTACGCTCCATTGATATGGTATGAATTTATCTACAGCATATTCTTTATTGGTTTGAGTACAGATATGTTATTTTCCTGTACAGGGAGGTGGGGAAAAGGGGGTTCTCTGCATCTGTTAAAGAAAATATATTCCTTATTAATGGAAAATTGGTGAGAAAAAAGCAAACTTTCATACAAAATAAAACAGTATTTATATTCAGGTTAAGGTTAACAAATGAGTGAGAAATTAATTTAGAAGTTAATTATTACGCCAAACTTTGTTGACTTGGACTTAAGTTATTCTTCCAGTCTCTATTAAAAGGGACAGAATACAAGACATACTATTGTTGTTATGGCTGGAAAAAGAAAAATTATCCTCACTTTAAGGGATATTTACCTTTTGAACTACTTATTACCATAGCATGCTACTGTCCTCATTTGATTACAACACTGCAAATATTTTCTGATTACTATCAGCTTCAAGTTTTTTTAATTGCCATTTAAAAATATGTGTTGAATAGAGGGTAAGGAAGTTCTTTCTACAAAGTTCTTAAGTCTGATTTTTGGCATACAGAAAAACTTATTAAAAAAAGAAAAAACCCACAGAATCATTATGATCATGCACTGTGTTGTTGAAAATTTCATGTGAAAGAAAACTTTTTTTGTACCAGATAGCTTCCAAGTGGAATTCTTCACCAACAAATCCGCTCTGAACTCGGCAACCAGATTTCCCAATTATAAATCCCCAAGTCACTTCCCTCATCAGGACACTTTGTTTTTCAAGCATAAGGGGTGATCACACTCAGCATCCTCTCACACACCCAAGAAATAGTGTAAACTTTAGTACTCTTGAAGTACTAAACCAGATTCTCCCCTGATGTTGTTGCACATGGCTGATAGGAAAACTGGCTGAAGAAAAAGGGCCAGGGAAGGAAGGAAAGGGGAAAAAGAGGAAGAGAGCAAACAAGGCCTTGTAAAATAATTCTGTTCATGTTTCAAATGGAGTTAACTAACGAGTCCTCAGCAGCATAAATAAGTTCAGCTGGTTAGATCAACTCTTCCAGGTTGAGGAGATGAGATGCAATGATGGAAGAACAATTCCAGACTCTGGTCTTTTGTGGAAAAAGACAGATTTTTATGACAAACCCTCTCAGTCAAACCATCTTACAGGCTGTTTACTGGCTTAACAGATGTGACAATCTCGCTTCCTGAGGTCCCAGAACAAGTCAAAATCCACAGAAGAACCATGGTTGTTTTGATGCCCTTGATTGTGTGTTTAGCCTGTTCTTGAGATGCTCGCACCCTTGGACACACAGCTCTGGGGAGTGTCTCCACACATCAGGTTAATACTGAGAGGGACAAGAGCTTAAATAGTTTTTAGTGTTTCAAGAATTGCAAATTTCCAGTATGCAGGGGAAATTCAGTGGCAGCGAATGTCTTATTTGCTATCACACAGTCACCATCAGTTTTTCAGGTCCTAAGTAATTTACAGAGAAACCTATCTGTGTTATTGCCTAAGGAAACAGCAAGAATCAGTGTCAGAGCAGAGCTCAAAACACAGAAACAAGCCAGCGCATGTAAATGATCACTTCAGAGGTGTAAGTCTAGAGGACAAGATCCTTTGGACCCACAAAAAAAGCCTCAAATGTCACTGCAATGACTCATGAAAACCACAGGTTGAAAAAGTCACAAGAGGTTGATTTATTCATCCAAAGGCTTGTCTGTCCAAGATTTAAGGCAAGACTTTGCTGTAACTGCTGTGCATGAACTGGCTTTTCCAAACTAACAGCTGCCTTTACCTGAGTCAGGAAAGGTGAGGGGGAGGAAGGAGGATGAAGGAGGGGCAGGAAGGAGGATTCTGTCTCATATATGAGCACAGCTTTATGACCAGGTAATCCATTCTCACCTTCCTTACATCCCACATCAGGCATTGCCAGAATTGGCGGCACACAGGCATAGCAACAGAAGTTATGAAGAACCAACTGCTGCTTGCACCCAGGGATCAACATCCCAGATCCTCAACACCTTCAAAGCAGGTGATAGGATTCTCAGACTCCCAGCAGATCAGCACAAACCACATGCCAGTTTAATCCGTCACGGTATTGCCAAGCAGAGGCAGCTTTCAGGGCAACTCTTCTGACACCACGAAACACTCCTGGTTGAATGATTCATGAGAGCAGCCATGGTAACAACCACTGCTTGTCTCTGAATTCCCAGATCTCTCGAGGTGACTGCAAGACACAGAGGGAATGGTGACTTCCAGAGCAACAGGTTTCTGGAGCAGCCTTTTCCCTCAAAGCCACATCTGGGCTCATGAAACAAGAACCAGCTGGTGCTGGAGAATAGGACTGCTATAATATTATGCTGCAGAACTTCAGCCTGCTGTAAATATTTCCTTTGACGTCAAGGAAAGTCTCTATCTTAGTCTTGAGCTGTAACAACAGGGTATCAGCATGAGAACTCTATGAGCTGTGAGAAATCCACAGCCCTGGCTAAGCCAATTGCTTGCCTTGGCTACCAGCTGCAGATCTCAAAGCCTGGACTGTAAGAGTGGAGATGCAACCTGCCCTCTCACCCCTGTCTGGGTCTTCTAAGTCCTGACATTCCTTGGGAGAACAGTGATAGGCAAAAAAAATTGGGCAAAAAGTCTTGCAGTTTAGCAGAGGGAGAAATAATTTCTATAGTGTGGGGCACGATCACCATCTACATACAGTTCATCTGTAAAATAAACATTAAAACCAAATTAAAACATCTAGCTTGTGTTAAGTCACAATTGCCTACTGGTTTCTGCTCGGAATCTACCAGAGTAATAGGCATAACTCATTATTGGGTAGAGGCAGCTTAAAAGCCTCTATCAATACACCCCACCTAATTAAATTCCTATGGGATGACCTGTGCATATTCTTTGAGGAAAGAAAAATACTCACTTTGGGCATTTCCCTTCTACAGCAGCTTCTTCTACAGCAGATAAAAAAAAATTAAATTTGTGGCAGAACTTGCCCAGGTTCCTTCTTCATAATGAAACAGAAAAGGGTTTCATTGAATTGCAAACACTGACTTAAGAGGAAATTTTAAAAAAAATTAGAATTGACCAAAAGTCTTTTTTTTTTTTAGTAGGTGTGCTATGCAAAGAGAAAGGCTTGAATTTAAAGGAAAGAGGCAGCTTGGTTTAGACTGCATAAAAAAAAAAGTGATAAAATAACCAGCAGCCAACTGTCATTTCTGGCTACAGGATTCTCCTTTCTATGACCAGTCAGGCCAAAAGGCTGAGGAGATTTGCCAGGTTGTGAAACTTTCATGAGCAGCTGGAAGAGGAGAGGCACAGTTCTGAGAGCTTCAGAGAGGGTTTTCTCCATTTTGCAAATTTAGAGTAATATCTATATTATAGATGTACTTTATATCTCAAATTTTAGATCTTGTGCAGGCAAGTTAAAAATTAGCTGTATTGTTAATTCAGGTTTACAATGAATTTGAAGCATATTGGTAGTCAATGGTGCTAATAGCTTTGTGCAATGTGTTTCCTATCTATTACTTCAACTCCTTTTTTAAAAATACATTTACAATGATAAAAATCACCATTCAGATTTATACTGATTAAAGAAAAGCCTGACTGATAACAAACTTGCACAGACAATCCAAATTAATTGTTGGTTTGATTAAAATTCAGCACGTATATGATAACTACGAGCTCTTATGGTCACACTGTGATTCTCGAGCAACACAGATGTGATAAGTGCTCATTTTTAATCTGGTACAGTTTGCATGTGCACCAGCATCGTGTTGGAGGCGAACATATGTTTGAATAGATTAAGGAACCAGCTACTGCCTCAGGATTCCCAGTAAAAGAGGAGGATTGTGCTCATGGAAATGAACAAGAGAATAGGGTGGAAAAAAGAGGTTCCAGTACTGTCAGTCCAGTTCTTGCATCTCTCCAGGCAACACTGGCATCATTTTAATGTGTGCAGAGACATAGCAATTTAGAGGAAAGAGGAACAAGAGTTCAAAAACTAGTATGAGGTTTTATGAGGTTCATAGCCAACCTTTTTAGGAGAAAATACCTATAAGGTGCAAGTCAAGCTCTGAAAACAACTTCTAAGGTTAATGTAATGATTCCCTGCAGCCTTCCCTGATGTCAAGTGGAGCTTTCAGGGGTCATTTCCACCACAGCAATGTCTTAGGTCTTCTGCCTATCAAAAAACTCATGGCTCTCAGGTCCCATATCATACAACAGCTGTGTCCCCCTCACAGCCACAGCCCCATCACACCTTGCATGGCACTCACTGGGGGTGATATCCTGTAACAGAATCCCTTCCAGCTCACCTCTGGCCAGAGAATGGATGATGCACTACCAGAAGTCATGTTTCCATCTTTTTACCTCTATAGGATGTGTTTGAACTCAACTCTGCCCAGCATTGTATGGCCCTGCACAGCACACAGGCTTTTTGTGCTGATGGGCAGCTTCTTTCTGTACCTTCTACATCTGGGCCTTCCTAGCTCCAGAAAAGGTCAGAGTACAGCCACAACACAGTTGTAACACAGTTAGAAACTGAACAAAGTGGGCATGATACAGATATAAATCACGAAATAAAAACAAACAGCACGTTCTCTGGGTATGCAAATCCCTAAAGTACAAGTAAAATCTGATTGTGTACCACAACTGAGAAGTGATTACCAATACCTCAGAGCACTGGAGGAGCTACAGGTAAGTATTGTACTTGGAATATTCTGGATGCATACAGAAATACAGCTGTATGAATAGAATAGTACAAAGTCCCATAATTAAAGACTGTATTATATGCAAAAGAGGACCAAATTAAGGTTCCACTGGCATCTTCATTTCTAGCACTTCCATTATATATATATATATTAATTAAATAAATCACTGTAATTACTGTAAATATAATCACAGAAGACAATCTTGCAATTAAAAAAAATGGACTTTCAGGAGAAAAGCCTCCAATCATGCAAGATTGTCAATAAACACCCCACAGCTATGCAACTTCAGAGAAATAAACTGTGGTTTACCGTCTCCCAAAGCACTTTTCCCTTTTAAATTCTTCTGCATGAGAGCAATCTCAAGGCTGCAACAAGCACTTCCTAAGCTCACGAGAGCACTGGCACTGCTCATAGTACTGGAGGTCACCAGCATTATGTTTTCTTTGTGTTGATGGCATTGTCAAGACTCACACATTCAGTGAAACACTGCTTCAGTTTTTCCCTTCAGTTCTCTCAATGATATCCGGCAACCACACTTCATGTCATCAACCCATGTCTAATATATTTTAGCATTGTTTCTTCAGCCATGCTCTGGGCAATATAATTCCAAAAGTCATCCTTTGCTCCCTTGTTTTTATACAGCCAACCCTTTTGAGAAACCCAAAATGTAATGTTAATGGCAATCTTTTTGTAGGGAACTGTGAAGTATTTTCAACTTCTTCCTTAAAACCTCAGTTCTGAAAGACAGCCTGGTAGACAATAATAAAGAAACTGTTGCTAAGAGAAATTACTTTTGGGGGCTTTATGATGAGACTTCTTATGGTACTTGTGCAGTAACACAAAGCCAGTCCAATACCCTTTAATCATTTCATGTAAGAAAACTATAATTTCCTGGAGCAGGCATTGCACACATCTGCTTGCTAAGGGATGTGAGGAATAACACAACCAACAGAAGCAGAACAGAAAATTTTAGAAAGATTTCACCTGGCCTGATGCTGAGAGCAACATAATGTACTTTACTACTTACTTACAGGTTTAAGCTATTCATCTATGTCTAACAGATAACCTAATAAATAAAAATAAACAAAACCAAACCATACAATAGTTGTCTAAATTGAAGCTAAATAACACCTAAACCTCATACATGGGCTAAGACCTCAAAATGAAAATCTTTGGTTCAGCCAAATGAAACAAGCACAACATACCCTGAAAAAACTCTCACAGATTTTGGAACTAGAAAAAGGACACTTCAGAAGCACAACATGGCCCCTTGGCCACTATCTTATCATCCCACCAGCCACTCCCTTTTATTGATATTCACAGAAGATATATAATAGCCTTATTTTCCCCTTGGAAGTAAGTAACAGATGAAGAGACAAGAAAGAGCATCTTCTGTTGGTCATTTTAAGGCCCAGTCTACAAAGAATGATCCTTGTCAGCTGCTCTCCCTCTTTTCTAGTGCAGATCTCTGTGCCATCAGAAACAAAAATAGCACAAGAAGTCGTCAAACATTTGGCCATGAAGCATTTCAGCATCAAGAGGCTGTTGTCTTGCGTTTTCAGCTTCTACCCAGAACGTTTTTAGCAGTTTTCAGAATAAAAGGAGGACATTGCCAACCCTGCAACAGTTTTAAAACAAAAAAAAAAAAAAAGAAGAAAACAGACTAGACAAACAAGAATTGTTTCATCAGGGTGAAAAGGATCTTTTTCAAATTCAGAGCCAGAATTTGAGGTGAGCAATTTATCTCCCTGCTTTCTGAGTCCATCAGAAGAAACAGGAGCAGCCAAGGTGAACATGGAGTTGGGAATCCTGTTCACTAATAAATATTACCTAGGTAACAAAATCCCTACAATCAAGATTCTTGTTCTCTGGGAACCTTTAATTGATTCCACTTTTCTAATTAATCTGAAAGATATAACCTAAGGTAGTAAACTGGTAAGAAATGCAGAAATACCCAATTAAGAACAATTCTAACAGGTAAGGATAGGGGTTCAAGTACATCAAATATGTAATTGCAGCCACTGCATGATAATATGTCCTACTCAAACAGTTTTTATAGTACTATCAACTGTTTTATGGGTTGGTGTGGTTTTTTGTTTTTTTTTTTTTTCTGTTTGGGATGGGGGGCTTTGTTGGTTTGGGGTTTTTTTTTTTTTTTTGGGTGGGGGGGCTTTGTTGGTTTGGGGTTTTTTTTTTTTTTTTGTTTTGTTTTGTATTTTTTTTGAAAAAAAGGTGCTGAAAACCACATCAGTGACTAAAACAAGCAGAGTTTCTGAAGAGAAAATAAGAAAAAAAAATAAGAAATAAAAGAAGGCATTATGTAGTGAAAAACAGAAGGTTAGGAACCAAGCAGCTTTGTGGTGCTTTTTACCTTAAAGATCAGAACGAGAGTTACACTTCAGGTCTTAGGTGAAATGAGTTTGACAGATTAGCTCTGGTTACCAGCTGTCAGTGAACTACATCAAAACACAGCACATGCATGCACAGCTTACTACAACTAGCTGTTCTCTGCTCCAGACAATTTCCCTCTGGGGCAGACATGAAGATAAATGAACTCCTGTCCCCAGGGACAAGTGTCCCTCAATGAGGCAAAACAACACGTGCTGAAACAACGCCGCTGCTCTTCTTCACTGTCACAAGCAGAACCAGAAGCTGCTGTTTCCCAGTAGTTAAATGTGGCCACTACACCAGGACATTACTAGAGCAGGGGTTAGGCAGGTGAGGAAACCCCTAGAAATCCTAAAATCCTAGATATGTTCTTGTTAATAGGAAAAAAAAAAAATATCTTCACCCGTTTCTCAGCTGGGGGGATTCTTCTCTCTTCTGTCCCTTGCCTTGTTTTGATTCCTGACTGTTCTTCAACAAAAGGCAGGATTTCTTGTGAAAGTGTGGCATAAAGAACTTTCTGAGAAGATAAATTATCTCACGTTCCCTGCTTTTCTTTCTATTGTTTTGTCTCTTTATCTTCCAACCCCTCCCCTTCATCCTATTTTTGCTATTCACCACAATTTTCTGAAATGAAACCAAGCCTTAGCCATCCTACTGATGCTTGCCCTATCACTCACTAGGTAACACCAGGATATCCTGCAATTCCCTTCCTTAAAATTGATTCCATTAGGAACAATTCTCTCAGAAGTTTGCTGTTGAGCATATTTGCTAGAGGGTATTTCGAAAGAGTAACCACTTTAAAGACAATCCCATCAGCTCTGTAGTATTTTTCAACTTGTCTTATCTAAATGACACTGCTTTGCATTCAAAGTTTAATCCATGATCAAAAAAGTCAAAAGCCACAGTAATGAGATTAAAAAACAGGATTTCTCTCTAAAACAAAGCATCATCTGCACAAACACCTCAGAGAATCCCCCAAGAAATCTCTAGGACTGCTGAAATGTTTCTTGAATGCCATTAACATCCAACACCTTCATACTTGCAAATACCCATTTCTGGATAAAAGCTAGAAAGTTTTTATTAAGTGTGAAAGAAACATACTATAAAGAGAAGTACAGCACGTGCTTTATATCCATACTTGCACTTATACATAGAAATTTGTTAGCAGAGGTTTAGTAACTGGCTCCCCTGTGAAAATGATCCTCACAATGTTGTTTTCATTCCTCCAGACATTGTATCACGCAATGAACAGACAATCATACATTTGAACCACTGAAGACAAAGAATTTACTCAAATCTGTCTGCAGACCCTGAGAAAGCACTCCTCAGTCTTAACCTCTTGCCAACATGTAGCAAAATTACAATTACTCTGGATGCCAGCAGTGGCACGGTACAGAGAAGCTTCAGCCCTGCTCTGCAATTTCCTCACACGAGGTTCTCCACAAATCTCCTTCTTCCCTAAGATTTTTTCAAGCTATTTGCAATTTTCATTGGTGAAAAAGAGCATTATTATAGAAGCCTACAAGTCGGGCCCTCACTAGCAGGGGTGCAGAGTCTCCAACTAGTTAGCAGCCTTTTCTGCCTCCTTAAGTACATTTCCCCTCATGTAATTGTTTCAGAGATTCCCAACAGGATAACTATGGTTACACAGCATTTGCGAGTGAAACCCACAGGTTATGCAAACGAAACCCTCCCTGTAGCTCAGTTCATTCCTGTTCATCCACAGACCAAAGCGGAGAGCTCTTCCCCCAAAGTGGCTCTGTTCATCTCCAGTTCTGAACAAACCACTATGCAAACAGACCCAGGGCAGCATTTTTACCCTTAGCACCAAAGGAAGGGAGAGCAGAAGATGCCAGATCTTGAAACAGACTGAAACACACCTTACCAACACAGCTATTAATATTTTGATCTAACAAGTGATAGACCAAGTTTGACAACAAAAGGATACACCATTATTTAAGATAATAGCATCTTTTAAAACAGGTTACTCTATAGCACTATGGCTGAAAAGCTTCCTGTTTGGGTAATCAACCAAGGGTTCAGTTCCTAAGCAGTGTCCTTTGTGTCCCTCTTTTCATGTAATTAGATAAATACTGAGTTTGAATCTTCCTATTAAGAACCATGCCACTAAACATACTTTCCATTTATGCAGGACAGCAATTCCTGTCTCAGAGCAGTTGCTGGTTTTTATTCTCTTTTTAGTTTCATCTACTCTTCAGCCACTTCACCTTTCCTACTACACATCATGACACCCGCCCTGCATGTCCACAATATTCCACCAATTAGACTTCAAAAACAGAATCCAGGTGTTTGTGGCCAACATTTTCTTTGCCTTATTACCAGCATAACTCCTGCATAGGTGAAGGTTTGATTTTGACTTTCATCCTCACGCTGTAACTCAGGGCACGTTCATTACTAAAGTTTCAGATTTGGCCTGATAGTTTAAACAGGTGTTGGAGGCATAAAGCTGACCTCTAATTAATAATGAAAGCCAGAATTCTGGATGAGATAAGGACAGCGTGAGTTTGGCAGCCCACAATGGATAAATGCACCAGTAAAGCAAACACACTATGACAGGGTTGAGGATTAGAAATGCAAGTATTTTCTCAGCATTCAGTGACACAGGAGGTTATATTATCCAAAAAAAGACACTATCCCAGACACACAGGTGGTGGCCACTGATACACACAGCATATTTTGTCATTTCCAAGGAGGTGAATGCTTGTTTACCTAAAGAAAAAATTCTTGAAACGCTGTGGTGTGACCAGTGATGCTCTTTTGTTCTCTAAATTCAGCACCTCTGGAAGGCAGTGACAGCTTTAACAACTTTGCACCTTCTCAAACCACATCAGGCCATGGGCTGGACGAGCTGTGCAGTCACACAGCATGCTGCCAGTCTTAGGGATGTCCAGATCAGCTGCTTGCTTCAGCCCAAGCCTGAAGAATCAGCTTGACTGGGACAAAAGGAGGGTGCTAAACGCTGTGCACATTCACATGGGAATTACTGAGTGCCTTCATTCAAAGCAGCCTCTTCAGGCACACAATTTACAAGGGTGGGCTGGCAAACACAGGCAGGATACACAAAATCAGTGACCTAGAAAGCAGAGCTCGCTCCATGACAGTCGGTGGCAACAGTTTTGAGAAGGAACCTTTGAAAAATTCCATTTGAGGACAACAGGACCTGGCAGCTGTCAGCCCTGGTAGCCAAGTCAGTGGGGAGAAAGGCTTGGCCAGCCATGTCAGACCTTTGCCAAGCTGTATGGGGCTAAGGCTCCAGCCAAACCTTTCAGCACGCTGGACGTAATTAATGCAGAAAAGGCCCTTTGCCCTGCAGCAGCCCGAGAGGGGCTGATAGGGAAGCATGGATATCGCCCTAATTTTATTCCTGGGTTATTTAGTTCCATGCATTACGAAATTGGGTACTTGCAAGAGTTCAAGAGATAAAACACATTATTTCAGTTTTTGCAGGACCTGTGAAAGAGCCCGAAGCATTTGTTTGTTGATAATAACTAATGTAAAAACACGTACAATCTTCACTGAGCCTTTTTTTAAAACAGTACAAATACCACTATTTTCTGGAGACTGACACGAAAGGTTCCATTAACAGAAGATCAGAAATTGCAGCAAAAATCCTGCCTTTTTTAGGCATGTCTTCAGCAGCTATAGGAATGTGCATCGTGTGGTAAGGTGCTCTGCCAGTGGGCATCCAGGTTTTAGCTTAAGCAGCTGGTTAGGAACACAGGCATCCTAGGTAGGTGAGTGTATACAGGTAAGGCATGGATACCTTTTTCAGTGAATATTTAGAATGGAAAAGGTCCCAATTACTCTCAGAAGAAACCCTCCCCTCTCAAGTGACTATGCAGAATGCTGATCACCTCCAAGACACCTGCAACCAGGAGCTTAGGCCCTGTTTAATCTCAGACACAGCTATCTAACAGTGCAAAAAGGAGGAGAGTTAGACTTGAAGATGCACCTAGGTACTCCTCCCCCTGCTGTGCACCAGCTCACCTCTTGGAAGACCAAAGAAATTCAGGCAATTCACTTAACTTGGACACACAAGTCTCGGGCTTGAGACGTCAGGCAGAACTAACCCCATGCTTACCACTTCATGGGATGAACCTCTTGACTCCCTCTAAAGACCTTAGCTCCCTTGGCTAATCACAAAGGTATGATGCAAATAATGCAACCAGTTTCTTTCGGAAACACACTGCCAGTTGTCACCCCCTCAGTCCTCCCTCCAGCACTGACTCAGCGCCTGCCAAACAGCCCAGCCACAGCTTTGCTGTTGTGGTGGAAGATTTGGCCTTTCTCCTGCATTCTTTCTAGGCATCCATGTAAGAGACTTAGAACGGATATTGGGGATTAGATGTACATAATGCCTCCAAAAGGACAGAGCAGAAAGGAATAGATTAACACAACTAACCACATCACACCAGTGCAGGCCGAAAATATCCACCTCAACAGACAAAACCAGGAGCAGCAGAGTGGGGGTGACTTGTGGCATAAGTGATCTAAGTCACAATGATTTAGATGTTCTTGATATCTAATCTTAACGTTGCACTGAGGACATTACAGTGCAACTCCGAGCATCCAATTCTAATTTAGCTAGAGTTGTACACATTAACTTCTCTACAACATTGCTTCTGTTCTCCTGCTGCCAAGCCTTGTGCCCCTTCCCAATATGCCATTATGAGGGACTCTTTTTCCCCCCCCCATCTTTTTAAATCACAAATCAGACACAACAGCCTGCTGAATCAAGAAACTCCCTTTAAGGAAGGCAATAGATTTTTGAGTCTCTAGAGTATTTTGGGGTCACATTTTCTGGCTTTCCTCCACCGCAATGAGGACCACAAATACACATTAAAAGGAAAAAAAAAAAATAGGGCAAGAGAAAGAAAATTAGAGTGGAATCACTTGCCTCCAGCATCTGGCTCTTGAAGAAAAACATACATGACCACCATTTTTTCATTATCCCCCACTCACATGATTCTTACCACCCCCTGTTAGATGGAGAGTCTCACTAGATGATTCACAGAGCTCCCTGTCTGCCAAGCATATTTGGGGCCATATAATTCTACCCTTTGATTATAAATACTGTTTTTTATGTAAGGATGTGGGCACACTTACCAGGTCATCATTTCTTTTGGGAGGTTGTGAATTGCAAGCTGCAGTCAGCAACAAACTCTGCCTGATGTTCTGCTAGTTAAGTAATGCTTAAATAAGAACGATATCAAAGTGATAAATACAAGCCCTCTTTGCTTTGCTCTTCTCATGGCCTCGGTCTACATTTTATGTCAAAAAGTACTGTGAAGTATTGTAGATAGTGCTGATAATGAAAACTAAAACTATGGCTGCCTAACATTCTCATTATAACTTCTTATTTTCAGTCATTTATAACTTTGCCAAAAACAATGCCTCAAGCTGGTTTAAAGGAGGAGGGGATCAGTAATTAAGCTAATCTGTTCCTGAGAGCATCAAGGAAAACTAGTCTTTAACGTGATAGTTAGAGAAAAGAAAAAAAATAAATTCCAGCAATTTCTTTGAGGCATCCATACATTTCACTGCTCCAAAGCTGGCATCCAAGAGTCTGTAAAGGCACGTCCAAAAATAAAGGAAGTTTCTGCTTCACAAAATCATATGGGCAAAAACCCCCAAAACAAACAAAAAATTCCCCCCAAAACCAGAAAACAACCTCAAAAAACTTTGAAATTATTTACAAGAAGCAAGGGTCACAGCCAATGGGGAAGATGCTCTGGGACCACAATTCAGACATCTGTATTTCGTGTTAGCTCAGCTGCACTGAGCAGGGTCACCCATCCATCCCTAATTCCTCAGCAAAGGGAGCAAGCAGCAAACTGGAGGGAGAAGGAAGGGGTGGGTTAACAACGAAGTGCTTGAGGGGCAGTAATATTTTAAAACATGAAACTCTGGAGCCTCTGTTCCTCTTTCCCAGCTGCTCTCTTTGCACACTGGTATGCAAATTTGTGTAAATCCATGCAAATGCAGGACCCACTGCGTTCTGCTCTCTGGGTGCATCCCAGCACACTGAGCTCCCCCTCCCCGTCAGGGCCAGGCTGCAGCAGCACCACTCTGCCTTCCTGGCCACCAGCTCTGTCAGGGAGTTCTTTGGACCCCTCTGGCTCCTGGCCCAGCTGTGTTCCTTATTTCAGTGTCCCATGTCCCAAAAAGATGAAATGAGGCTTCTTTCTGATGTTTCAAGGCTTGTTTATTTTTTTCTTATCAAAGTTTCGGAGGCACAGACTGTGCTGTGACCTCCAGGAACACGAGGGCAGAATGGCAAATGGCTACCCAAAGCAGGTAGCTTTTATATCTANCTCCTCATTTCTGTGGTGCTCTCAGCTCACCCAGAGGAGCAGGAAAATTCACAGGTTTTTCCTGGACTCCAACAAGCTCCACGCTCAGGAAGATGGGGAGAGGCTGCAGCACCCTGTCATCGTGGCAGGTTGTGCCAGCACACTGAGGGAGGGGAGTGATGCCGGAATGATTTTTTGCTTTTTCTTTTATACACCTCTTACATGCTCTTTTGTATAGTTTTATGTATTCTTAGTGCTTTTAGCCTACACACTTGTAGCTTTCCAAGTCTGATAACTGAGCTAAGACCCACTGTGCTGTTAAGCCAGGAGACCAAACAGTCTGGAAGCCCCAGACACCAAGGTCCTCTCCAAAACATATCTTTGTAAACTAAGATAACCCCATTGAAGGGAAAATGTTCCCCAGAACAGGAGGGTCCCTCAAGCCTCTCATTGAAGGTTCTTTGATATATATGTTAATTTTGCAAGGCCTATAATTGTGTGTATTTCGGTGTGACAGTGTGCATGCATTTTCAGGGCATTCCACCTGGACCAAGTGCTGCACCCAAGAATCCTGAAATAAATACTGAGGTAAAAACCCCTTTTCCCCATAAACTGTGTTTTGGTTTTAAGACTAAGGAAAGGCATCAGGAGAGGTGTGGCAATGCACATGGAATGCACCTTTCCAAGGCTAACACCTCTCCCAGAGATGCCCTGTCTGTGTGCTGGGGTTTGACTGCCTGCGCTGGGCTATCAGTTCTGTGCAGCCACCAACACAGAGCAATACTTACAGTTCCTACAGCGAGGAACTGTGCCCTCTTTCAGAGGTGACTGAGGTATTTTCAGGCTAACTGAGGCTGTGCAGGTTGGTTTGGGGTGTTACACCCCTCAGCTCTGCAGGCAGCCTTTCCCTCAGACCACCTTTGGCACATCCTCACACTTATCTGTGCCAACCCTGGGCTGCCTCAGCCACCCAGGGCACAAACCAGCCCTTCAAAATGCCAAAAAACCAAAGCTGTTTCTCCTCTCACTGTCCCAAAACACACTCACCTTCCCCTCAGTGAGTTCTGTTTGCACAGACAATGCAGATCCCACACACTGAGTGTGCCTCCTCCACAAGCCAGCTGCTTGCTCCTGGCACCCCATGACAAAACACACCTCCTACGATGTCCTCTCCACTGCTGCAACACCAGCTCTGCATGCACACTCCCCTCGCTTCCAAACAACCCCCAAATCACACAGATTGGACTTGAACAGAGCTTAAATTAATTAATGGGCAGCTCCAGATACTCACCCACACCTTCCAATCCAAGGGCCTCAGATGAGGTGTTTCACCAGCATCCATCCCCTCCCTGACAAAGAAAGTAACAGTAATATGAATTTAATTTGCCCACACAGTCCTGCACAGGACTTAGACCCAAAAATCCCTTTCCTGCTCAGGATTCCAGCTCCCTATCAATACAGGTATCAATATAGGTATCAATATGGACCCTCACAGCCTATTTCACTCTCCTCTCAACACCAGCCTCGCCCCCACAGCTGATTCCACTTTTGTCTGAGCTCCCAGGTGACTCCCTTGAGCAGGTTTGAGCACGTTTTCAGGTTCAGGAAGTTCATGTTGATTTCCTCTACATCTTAATCTGAAGTTTTAATATTCTGACACCAAGATTCTCATTTGTCCTTCTGTAATTTTTTATCATCTCGATGCTCAGTTGCTGTGAGCTTTCATTTTTTGGCAACACTGATAAAGGGCTTGCTTTGTAAAAACAAGTTTTATTCCCCTTATAGTTGTAGAAGTAGGGCAAGCATGATTTAAATGCAAGAAATACTATATTAATTGTTTCTTTTGGTGAGCAGCAAGCAAGCATAGGAAGCATCTATCTGGGTATTTATGCAGAATGTTTTGCTGGAGTAGCTGAACAACTACAAATCAAGCCAAACACAGAAAATCTTCTCGCTTCTCTAGGAATTGGACACCTTGCTGCTTGCCTATTTTTAGTTTTAGTTCTTTCCATTGTGCTTTTTTAAGTTTAAGAAAGTAACTAAGTAATGCTGTGCAGTATTTTCAGCCCAATTCACAATCAGCTATCTTGGTCTTAACTGTGCTACTGTTTAATTCAATAAGTACATTATAATTTTCCTATTTTATTTTCTATTAAAACCATTAATAAACTTGATAGAACCTGCAGCATGAAAAAGTATTTGAGCTGGGATTAGCTTCACTGCAGTTTTGGATAGGTATAAATTTTTTGGCATAAAGGGAAGATATCACACACAGACAAAAAAATAAATTCCTTTTTGCTGGAATAGAGATGTATCAATTCAGTGGCTGAGTTATGAATGAAGCAGAGATATTTTGCAAGTTTTACAAGCATTGATTCAGCAACCACGTTTCTTCTTTCAAGATTTCCAGTTCTACCTTGCAGACAAGGGCAAGCATAGATAAGAGCCAGACTTGAACTTTGAACCTTCTGAGGCTCAGATATCAAAACTTCATATTTTATTTCCCTTTGTTTGAGGCTCCTCTGATGAGACACTAAGGAAAAGTATGTTGTGTTCCACTGTTCTCTAGCCTGTTCTTTGACAAAGACTATAACACCACACATACAGAGAGGTATAAATAAAACAAAGAGAAAAATTAACTTCCTGGAAGAAAAACTCCTGACTGTCCTCCCAAAATTATGTGCCAGCCCTGACCTTTTGTATGCATTAAGACATCCAAGCCTTTTAACTGCATGAAAATCTGTTTAGATAGCTTACTCTGAGGGCAGATTTATGTCCAGAAAATTTGGAGTTGCTTACCAAAAGGATGAGAGTCATTTATTTTCCTGTTACCAGTCTGCCACACGAATGAGATATCATCAGCTAAAATATTCAACAGAAGCTACTCCTCACATTTTTTTCCCCTTCTTTTTTCCTTTTCCCTCTTTGAGACCAGTTACCTATTTAACTCCATCCTGTCAATTAAACCAGAGAAAAAACGCAAAGAACTAATTAGGCAACTGTGTAATTTTAATTAGCTGTTTTGATAATTAAACTAATTAGTTCCCCTGTGTTTCCACAATATGTGGTGGACTGGTTTTGATATCACGGCTTCAGAGTTCCATTCCATTAGTTAATTAGTCACTTTTGCATTAGAAAGCTTTATTAATGGCCTTAATTTGCAGTTGAAATGAGAAATCTGCTGTCAATAATTTGGATAATTGCCTACTGTTTGATTATAAAGTACAAAAGTAGCAGCACACTATTACATATGCAAATCCCAAGGGTTATTTCCTGGATGCTTAGCTTTCTTGATCTACATTTCATCCTCTCTGGCTTTCTGTTTTTTCTTGACCCTGTTAGGGGGAAGAGAATCCAGCTTATTAAGAAAATGAAGGCCTGTTTTTTTCCCCTTGTCCTGTACTGCATGTATGCTTGTGCCTGCAATTGTTAAAGTTATTGCTTGCTTTGTACCTAATTAGTGTCCTTGGAATTAAATGAACAGCTCTGTATACACCTCTAGCTCCTGCAGCCATGTTTGTGCATTGAATAATTGATTCTACTCTGCTAATCAGATAGGGACATAATGAGCCAGTTTAATTAAATGGGGATCTAACCTGGTGAACACTGGGAAAATATTTGCTCATTTACTTAGTAAAAGGCCACAGTTGCTTTTCATTGGATGGAAGGGAAGGTTATGGAAAGTAAAGTAGGCTTTGAAAGCAGAAGCAGTTCACTGGCTGTCTACCCCTCGCAAATCAGGCTACTTGAATAGCAAAAAGGTTTAGCAAGCTGGGAAAAAAAAAAAGCAAAAAGGCTTAATCAAAGGGCCAGGAGACGTTGAAATTGCTGACAGGTTTCCCTGCCTCTCCCAAAGGTGTCAGCATCACTGTTTGGCTATGCTCTAAGAAGCAGGTTGCCTGATCCTACAGCCCTCAGTGATTTGCAGAAAAAATTTCACCTCAGTTCCCTGCCAGTGGGTGCCCGTGCAACTGCAATAAGGTAAGGCTCAGTTGCAGTTTATCTTCTTGGTAGTAAGGTAACTTAACTTCAGGTGCATATGTGTTTGTCTTTTGTGAAACGTGGCCATTTAGCCTGGTGTTTCCTTATAAATCTCTCTCTTTTGCTCTTCAAGTTGTTTCTGTGGATGTGGGTATCGATATGAAAACAGGAGGCAGTGATTGGGGGAGCAGGGGGAGGGATGCCAAGAGTTATGTAACTCTAAAGTTTTTTGGGTATTTTGAATAAGCAGCTAAAGGCTTTGAAGATAACATCTGATCGCTTTCAAACTTTAAAGTGACTGGAGCAGTAATTTTTCTTGAACGCCAGCTAAATCTTTAGAATGGGAAGATGATTATGGTCTCTAAATGCAAAAGATTACCCACATCCTCAATGACAGCTTAAGTGAAACTTACAGTCTTCCCCATAATCTGCAAAAGAAAGTGGTAGCTAAATACACTATTGTAATTCTAATTGCACATCAGACCAACTTTACCTGCAGGGATAAAGTAGTGCAAGGCCAATACAGAAACAACATGGTGCTCATCTGCTGTGGTGTACTAGGATGAAATAGCATATTGACCCTGAATCCATACTCTGAGTAAAAGCAATTGTCATTCTGCCACTGTAACACCTTGTTGCCAGTGGCGATGTAATTAAAGCTGTGAGGACTCATTTTCCATTCTTATCTCTTAAGCTCGTCTGAATCAGAAACTGTTTGTGGTAACTGAGAAAACGTTCTACAAGGCTACATGTTTATGTATGAATTTTTGGTAGTCTATTTTTGTGGGGCGATGAGGGGACAGCTCTAAGCATCTTATTTCCAACATTCATTCTCCTACTATATATATATATATATATATAAAATACAAGTTGTGTGTGGAGATATATATGTAATTTTATATATTTGATTCATACGCACACATATAGATAGATATATAGGCACACACGTACATACAGTTTAAATTTTACTCACCCCCTTTTCTCCTCTATTAAAATTCCGAATGGCTAAGAGGATTTTCTCAATTTAGTCATACTTTTAATCTTCACTGAAATGAGTGATGACTTCTTATAATAAAAAGTTGACAGGCTTACATTGCGCACCGGTGGATTAGTTTCCCTTGGTGATGAGGTTTTCTTTTGTGCGCCGTGTGTCTGTTTGATGGAGGTTTAACAGAAAGCATTTTGGCAGAAATTGGATGCAGCAGGGATCATCTGGAGATGGCTGCTGTTCGATATTAACTGCACACAGTAACTTTTTATTTATTTATTTATTTTATTTTTTTTTATTCTTCAGCCAGGTGACAGAAGCAGCCAAAGCATGTTTCCTCCCTGCTGAAAGAAATAGAAGCATTTGGGGGGTGATTATGAAATCCAATGTATGGACACTATGTGAACCTCCCTATGTTTAATTTGCTTTTGGGCCATTTCTAACAAAAGCATCAAAGTAAGGTGTTCTGTGAGAGAAGATATTAAATCCATGAACATCTGCAACATAAACCTTTTTCCTCAAAAAATGAAATAACCTCAAGTGAAGCGTTTCTCAGTGTGGGGCTGGTGGTTAGTATGAATCTTAATTGTTATAAAAACTGTATTTTCTTAGAATGGACATAAGCCTAATTATTTCTTGGAAGAAAAGATCAAATTAATTTTTACAGCTTTTGAAGATTTCTGCCAGGCACGTGGGGGCACAAAAAAATGTACTTGCTTCCCAATATCATCACCAATGCTGCTTTTTAGGTGTGGTAAAAGAACGAGACCATTTCAATGTCAGTTTGAGAGGGATCCAGTGCTTGCTTTGAACCTTTGCCTTTATGTGCTCTGACATCCATGTTGCTACCTGAAATCTCAATTGCCTCATTAGTTTATAAATGCATGCCAATAATTGTACAGAACACAAAATTGTTCTGTTTCCATGAATCCTGAGTAGTCAAAGGAAGCTGTTTTCCAGCTCTCCTAGGGGCAAAGCCAAGGTTTGACCAGGCTTTGTTCAGGAGTTGCCTACACTTGCGAGGTCAACAAAACCTGCTTTCCCAAGTGCATCTGAAAAAATTCCATCCAAACAATGTGACTTTTTTTTTTTTTAAGGCTTTTTCAGTTCATGCTGTTCTGCCACACTTACATCTGTAAGAACAAGCAGAGAGATTCTGAAAGATCTGTGCCAGAATTGGTCTTTCACAAAACCTGCCACACAAGTACAACATGAATGCAATATTGGTTGAACCCAGATACACAAATAATTCTAGAAAAATCAACAGAAATGGCTTAATGTGTTTTCAAGTATGCCATGCTCATCATAAGTGCTCTTAAAATTTGGTTCTAGGTGTCCAGATATGATTGATTTCAATTTTATTTATTTCTTTAAGGAATTCGTGTCAAGTGCCAAATAGTTACCACTAGAATAATAATGAGTAGCATCTGAGCACTTAAAGTACTTTAGAATTTTATATGACACTTTAAAAATGTAGTTTGGGTTTTTTTTCAAATAATAAAAAATAATAGTGTCTTTACTATTTCACTGAACTTTAGAGAACAGGAGCAATATGTTTATAATAGAGATAGGAAAAGCTTAATCTGCACTTACCTCTGGTTCAGACAGCCAGCAGTGACAATCCCACTTTCCTTGTCAAGTTTCAAGAACTCACAATCCTTAATTTAAACACTTGAGAAATCTATGGAGCTTGTCAGTCTAGTTAATGAAGCCTCCTCCTTCCCCTTTTTTAAACAAAATCTGACTTTCTTTAAAGACCACTTAAGGCATATCTCTGATTATACAAACAGGGTCTGTCCCAAAAGAGTGAATAATCCAATAATACCTCTGTTGACTTGTTTCCCTCTCCACCCCCAATAGTTCCACTAGAGGAAGAGAGCTTCCTTAAAGGAAAGGAGCTGGTTCCAGATAAACAACAGATATGTGCCAGAACAAGGATTGTGCAGGACTAGATACAAGTCACTGCCTTGACTAGAGAGCTTCTTGATCATAGGTCACTTAGAAAGAAGGTTATGGACACGAATTTATATTCCCTTAAAGTTCCCTTACATATCTATCAAAATATTCCCATTATTTTTTCAGATATTGGCACAACTTTAAGCTGCTTGCTCAGCATCACACAGCATATATGAGAGCGTGCATATATGATACAAGAAGAGATGCTGTGCATTCAGCTGTTCAGAAAGTTAGACCAGTTAATTAGACAGACTTTGGCATCTTACCATTGGCTCTCTAGAATAGCTGAAACCAATTATTAAAGAAATCAGCTGTTGAAATAAGACTGATACCTCACTGTGCTAAATGCTGTGAAATATGTACTGACATCTCTTTCTCAATTTACAACCTCTATTTGGACAAAGCACAGTAAATTATTTTACATAAGTTATGAGACTATATGAAATTGTTTTTTCTCTTTCTATTCTGTATTATAGTCATGGAAATCTAGCAGGAAAAATGTGTGTAGCAGGAGCATGTGATCCCATAGTCGGGTTGTTTGTATAAGCTGTTTAAATGTGTAAAATTAGTAAATATTAATAGTCAGATTGGCTGCCCATTGGCAACAGTCAATTCTGATAATAATAACTCCTATGGCTGCCACAATGGAAGAGAAACTCGAGATGAAATATTTACATCAACATTAATTAATATAGCGCGAACACTAATGACTTCATCATCTGTATGCAGTGAGAACAGACAACATGAAATACAGCAGATATGAAAGGATTTATAGCCCTTGATTACTGAGTCTGGCATCACAGAGAAATTATGACCAAACAAGGGTGGAACTGCAGGCAGGAGGGAGGAGCAGAGATTTTGACAAGAAGTTTAGATCAAACACGAAAGATGTGGAGCTACAGAAGGACTTCTCTGTCCTGTAACACAGAATGCCAAAGGTGTGTTGAATATGTCACTGGAATGGGAAACTGGCTGGCTCCAAGGAGGTCAGAGAAGATTCTTATAAATACCTAGACAAGGCCGCAGAAGATGAAGGATGTGGAATTTCTGTAGGGAAACTCTGCACAGGAGAGACCTCTGGGAAGTAGAGGGAGATGGGTGGCAAGACAGGGTTGCTGTCAGAAAAGTGGAGTCAAAAGATGGAAGGCTGAGCCAGAAAATGGCAGCTCAATAGGAAAAGAATAACAGCAAAACAACAGGATGGTCTAGCACTACCAAAGTTTGGAAGGAATAAGCAAAACAAGTCATTTTAGCTATCTGAAGTTTAAAATAATAGGGCTGCTAAAAGATCATGTCAGGATCAAAGACAAATACAGGATGACACCAGAGAAGTAGGTTTCTGAATTAGTAATGTAAATATGGTTCCATCTCTTATGTGAAGATCAGCCAAAAGGTTTTCATCTGGTCTTACGAGGTATCCAGAAATTCTCATTTAAAATACCTTTGATGAAAGGCCTTGGACTTATCACTTGGTTTCTAAGTGTGTGATAAAAACTCCAATTTAATACCATAAGACAGAGTAAATATTGTCTTTTTCATGTATATGACTGTCATTGTAGACTTGGACATTAGATGCTTTTACTGAGGCTTTGGAAACTTGGCTTCTGAGTGCATTGTATTTATAAAGCTGTGGAAGTCTTTCATCTAGATGGGTAGCTTGATGTCTGTTTTAATTTTCAGAGAACTTATCCTGAAGGATTTTCAGTTCAGTAAACGTTGTTGATAGGGATTTTCTATTCGTGCCCTGCATGTACAAAGCCCAAATCTTTAGACTTTTTAGAAAAAAAAAATTAGTATATTTTTGTACCAAATATGAAATGGTTGAGCTATCCTTAAATTGGAGCAATTTTCATCTCACTGAAATTCATCATTATCACACCTCTTGGAAACTGAGAATACTTCAGGCTGTGGGCTGGAGATAGCTGCAGACTTTCTGGTGTAAAAAAAAGTTTGCCCAATATAAAGCAAGAGCTTTACCTGCATGCCAGGAGGTGTATTTGTGGCACCAAGATCACAGTTAAAAAATGGTTATGAATTTCCAGCTTAGACTGAAATTAAAAGAAAACTGTCACTTACCAGAAATGTTGCTTTTTTTCCAGCCCCTAGGAAAGATTGTTTTGGGAGCATGTCTTTTCGCTCAATCTCATTTATGTTATCACTGTCTTTTAGAACTGTTTTTCCCAGCCACTTGATATTCAGCATTCTGTTAGCATTTGTCAGTCACATTTTAACTACTTCTGTTCCAGACTGCATTAGATCATGAAAAGGATACAAATAAAGTTTATCCTTGGAGGTGCTCACAGTTAGAGAAGTCTGAAGTTGGAGATCTGGATTTATCTCTCAACAAACTTATAACAAGTAGGGTGAAACCCCAAAGCCCTGGTGCAAACTGCTGTCCTGATGTCCTTGGGTCGATTGATGCAGACAGGTCCAGGAGACTGAGGATGAAAGTCTGCCCTTTACCCAGAAACAGCAGTTCACTGACCATCAGTCTCACAAATGCCATTTCTCTCTCCACATGCTGACCTGAAATCCAGATTGTGCTGGCCTGGTGTATTGATCCCAGTTTTCTCTCTGGCTAAACTCTCTTTGAGCGTAGTCCAAAGTGAAAGGTTTGAAGCTGACTGGTAGCTAATGTGATGCAGTTTCTTCCTTGAGGAGAGAAAGGGACCTGCCCTGAAAGCGCAATTGATTAATTTAGCCGAGAGAAACATAGTTGCTCAGGATAAGTAATGCCACGGCTCAGAGCCAGAAGCCAGCATGAAACAACATTTAAGTTTCCACTGCTTGTGAAGACATAAATTTGATTTCTGTAATGAAGGACAAGGTATTTGTTGATGGGCAGTCAGGGACTAAATCTCTGTGATGTGTGGACACAGCCCCTGACAGGGATGCACCCCAGCTCCTGTGTTTGAGTGAATCCATGATCACTCACACCCCAGCTCCTGTGTTTCCATAAATCCATGATCACTCTCACACACCCCAGCTCCTGTGTTTCCATAAATCCATGATCACTCTCACACACCCCAGCTCCTGTGTTTCCATAAATCCATGATCACTCTCACACACCCCAGCTCCTGTGTTTCCATAAATCCATGATCACTCTCACACACCCCAGCTCCTGTGTTTCCATAAATCCATGATCACTCTCACACACCCCAGCTCCTGTGTTTCCATAAATCCATGATCACTCTCACACACCCCAGCTCCTGTGTTTCCATAAATCCATGATCACTCTCACACACCCCAGCTCCTGTGTTTCCATAAATCCATGATCACTCTCACACACCCCAGCTCCTGTGTTTCCATAAATCCATGATCACTCTCACACACCCCAGCTCCTGTGTTTCCATAAATCCATGATCACTCTCACACACCCCAGCTCCTGTGTTTCCATAAATCCATGATCACTCTCACACACCCCAGCTCCTGTGTTTCCATAAATCCATGATCACTCTCACACACCCCAGCTCCTGTGTTTCCATAAATCCATGATCACTCTCACACACCCCAGCTCCTGTGTTTCCATAAATCCATGATCACTCTCACACACCCCAGCTCCTGTGTTTCCATAAATCCATGATCACTCTCACACACCCCAGCTCCTGTGTTTCCATAAATCCATGATCACTCTCACACACCCCAGCTCCTGTGTTTCCATAAATCCATGATCACTCTCACACACCCCAGCTCCTGTGTTTCCATAAATCCATGATCACTCTCACACACCCCAGCTCCTGTGTTTCCATAAATCCATGATCACTCTCACACACCCCAGCTCCTGTGTTTCCATAAATCCATGATCACTCTCACACACCCCAGCTCCTGTGTTTCCATAAATCCATGATCACTCTCACACACCCCAGCTCCTGTGTTTCCATAAATCCATGATCACTCTCACACACCCCAGCTCCTGTGTTTCCATAAATCCATGATCACTCTCACACACCCCAGCTCCTGTGTTTCCATAAATCCATGATCACTCTCACACACCCCAGCTCCTGTGTTTCCATAAATCCATGATCACTCTCACACACCCCAGCTCCTGTGTTTGCATGAATCCATGATCACTCACTCCCCAGCTCCTGTGTTTGTATGAATCCATGATCACTCACACACACCCCAGCTCCTGTTTCTTCCATGAATCCATGATCACACACACCCCAGTTCCTGTTTTCTCCATGAATCCATGATCACTCACACCCCAGCTCCTGTTTTTTCCATGAATCCATGTTCACTCACACCTAAGCCAGGCCTAGGAACAAAGCTCTCTATCCCAGCAGAAGATGGAGGGAGGCACCCAAGACTTGACCCACACATCACACATGGGTCAGGGCTGTATTTCCAACAGGGGCAGCTGGCTCAGGACAGCTCAGGCACTCACTGGATCCCCTGAGCCAAAGACACTGACTTAGGACAGTGCTTGTGCTGGAGACGATGCTGTAAGAGAGGTGCAACTCAACCCAGAACTCGGCTCGGTGCATCCCACATACATATTTAAAGCAGCGTGGCTTTGCACGGCGCTTTCTGGCTTTATTACATGAATGCATGTGTTCCTGCTGATGTAATTCTCTTGAAAGGTATAAATAATGGATATTCTTCATAAGCAGTTGACCCCCTGGAAAGAGTGAAATCAGAGAGAGGGAGTTTGAACTACCTCGTGCAATTCAGCTCGCACCTGCACTCAAAGTCACTGGATAAAAGTCAGTTAGAGGAATTCCTGTAATGTGTCATTGCCTGCTGCCTCCAGTGTCACTCTGGTCACTAGCACCAAGGAGTCCATTAGATGGAAAAGACAGGGGGAGAAAAACAGTGGAAGTAATATAGCTTGTTAAACTACTGCCTTTCGAGTCATTGTGGGCACTTTTATTCTATTTTATTTTAACCGAGGACAATCATTTTCTAACAGAAGGGGCCTTTAGCATCAAAACAGGTGTGATACTTCCTCCTTTTCCACAGCCAGCTACAACAATAGAGGAAAGAATTCTCAAATATTGGCAGTTCTGAGGTGGTTTTATTCTTTGTGATTCAAAGACTGCCAAACTGGAGACCAAACAAGCCCAAGTTCCCTCAAAGTCCTTATTCCACTTAAATGCAATATAGAAAAAAATGCAAGAAAACAGCAGCAAAGACTTAGTTTTCAAAAGGCACATAGATTTCTCAGAAGTAAAAAACATTAAAAAAAGCTAAATCTTGTCCACTGTCCTTATCAGTGTGTCTGATCTGCAGAGTGGTAACTGCTTCCAGTCTGCATATATGGGATTACCTTAATAAAATAGTTGTTGCTTCACTTCTGGGAAGATTCTGCTTGTGCACGGTTTGAGGGGACTGGCTAGGGCTGGACAGATGGGAAAAAAAACCAAACCAAACCAAAAAAAACCAACCAGCTAAACCAAAAAAAAAAAAAAACCCAAAAAAACAACCAAAAAACAACAACAAAAAAACCTAAAAAAAAAAACCACACAAAAAAAACCAAAAAACCCAAAAACAAACTATTTTTTTTCTTTTATCTGAAAAGAAAATTCAACTTTTATTTCTCCAAACAAATTTGAACTTTTCAGCTTTCTCATCTCACTGGCACTGCACCTTTTAATACTACAAAGTAGTATGACAAAAGCTACTGGTTCAGCAGGAAAACAGGCAAACTGGCCCTTTGTCCCTCCTCACCCCAAGAAACTCAACACAGCTCTGTTTAGCAGAAATGCAGTTCGATTTTTATATTCACACACTGTATGATAAAGTCTGAGTTTTCAAAAAGCATTGGTGTCAGCTGAGGACTACTCTGGATTTGCACCTTTGTAAATGAGGTGAGACTCCAGCCCACTGTATCAGGTATAATTTCCCCCCTCCCCATGGTTGGTTATAGTATAAACATATCCTGCTCCTTTCATACAGCCACCTGCCATTTTTGCTTTATTGCTGCCAGAAGGTTTAAAAGCATGCTTTTTAAATATCTTGAAAGTTTCCTGTTGATAAGAAAAGGTGGTTTTAACACTTTTAAGTAAACAGTAACACACAAACATCACAAATCATGCTTTTTGATAGAATCTACATTAGCTACATGAAGCATGAGGGACATAACTGTGGGGGGAAGAGGGAAAAAAAAAAACCACCTCAGTTTCTGGCAGGGAAACCTAGTAAAAAAATTATTTGCAAAATGTGGGCTGAATATCTACTGCTGTATATCGAAACAATCAACCCAGAATTTGAAACAGTCTTTGAATGTCTTTTGTCTGGGTAACAGTCTTTGGGCAGTCCTGCAGGTGGGACAGATGGTTCTGCAGCAGATAACTAATACTCGTGAGCATTTTAATCTCTTGAAATTCACAACTTGGAGGAGAAAAAATACCTGTTGATGCCCAGGAGGACAAAAATCGCTGTAATGTGTGTACTTGGAGTTTAATTTCTGAAATTTTACTGCTATTTTTAGACAGCTGACATGGTGAAAGTTAAAAATCATTGATGTGTGTTTAAACTCTTTAATACAAAACAAGTCCATGCAATGGGCAGTAGATTAAAGCACTGGTGACCCAAAGAGAGAATGTTTATTATAAATCATGAGTGCAGTGCACGGATTCAGACCTTAAATGTAACCTCCTGCTTGGGTACCCACAAATACATATTCTCTGTCAAGAATCACAAGTTTTGGGATGTCAGCAGAGCACCAGATGCATGTTCTGCACAAAGCCCAGACTGACAAGTGGTAAATTTATAGCCTCTGTGTTTCAGACACTTCCTAAAAGTGTATAAAGAACAATTAAATTAGCCTCCTTGGGGAGATGGGGAGTGGTGTGCACACACCAAAGAGAATATTCATAGCAAAGGACTTAAAGCACATTTAGTCTTCTCTCTGTCCATTTGAGACTTTTCCATGAGGAGCTTCCTATTTCTAGTGGTGCCTTTCAGTATTTTTGATTCAGAATATTTTAGCCTGTGTGAATACATATATATTCTGATCTCTACTATTTCGGTTGAGGTTTTCTGGTTGGGATTTTATTCAGAATTGATTTGACTGGCTGAATAAAGCAGGATGGTTACTGTTTCTGAATGACATGACTAAAATATTACAAGCTGAGGATGAATACCACCTTCCTGTACAGAGGCAAGACTCTTGTGCCTTTACTTTAGCAAAGGCAAAGCACATTCCTGGAAGTTTTTCTGGGAAAATGTCTCTACTTTGTGTTGAAAAGGCCTGTGCTGGACTAGTAGATCCAGTATGGAGTATCACACTCGTAGTTATAAGCAGATCAGACTAAATCAGCATTAAAAAAGGGAAGAATTTGTCCCTCTCAGACGTTTAACGTGTGATCTGAGTCACCCATGGACTGCTGCCAAGGGTTCCATGTCCATCCACTTGCTACTCCTGCCTCATTCCCATCTGATCCAGTGCCTAGGAGGCTCTGAACTGAGCTGGTTCCAGGCTTGATGGAAAAACCAACCCATCAAACCACACACTGTGAAGGCACATGATTCACTGATCCAGCCCTGAAGGAAAAGCTGGGAGCACAGCAGTGTGCACTGGCAAGAGAAGGCTCTCAGAGCAGCAGTCTTCAGCTATGCCAAATAAAATTCAGTACTAACTCTGTGCTCTGAGGCTGCAGGTCTCTGAGTGCCAGAGCCATCCATAGAGCCCCCAGCACCTTCCACCCTCCCTGATTCACAGCCCTTGCCTACACATCCACTCCTTTCTGTTGTTTTTTGATCCTTGCTGGAGTCTGTCATCATCCACTTTAGCTTAAAAACCCAGGCTGGTTTTTCTAGGCTTGTTTTCTGTGCTTTTTAAGTGTTCCTGTGGGCATGTGTGCTGACACGTGGTGAGGGAAGATGTGAGGATGGGGTACTGAGGAGAAGGTGAAAGGGGGAGCTTTTAGCAACACTGAGTTGTTAGAAACTTTGCTAGAGGAGCCTGGATCTGGGCAGCTGGAAAATCAGAGAGTAAAATATCCATTTCCAATGCATAAAAAGTCACTATGTAGAAGTAACACTTTCCTTTTCCACAAAGCTCAGAAAGGCTGGAGAGTGAAACCAAGAAAAACATGGCTTAATTTACTTTAAAAGGGATGGTGGATGGATGGATGGATGGGAGGATGGATGGATGGATGGATGGATGGATGGATGGATGGATGGATGGATGGATGGATGGCTGGAAAAGGTTTTTGGCTATGTGGCTAAATACAGTTTAGATACTTTGGGTGAAGTTCTAGACAATGTTACTCCCTCTTGGTGAAGAGAGGTCAGTTGGATCATCTCCTGTGGTCTTTTAAACTCTACATTTGGATGACTCAAGCACCACTGCTTTATCACAAGTTCCAAGAGATAAGCTTAATTTTTCAGATATCAAGACAGACAGTTTAATTCATAGAAATGTATTCAGAACAGCAAAATACAAAGATTGAGCTATCCATCTGTAATTCAAGCAGCATTTGCTCATATAACTCATTCATCTGGACAATTTACAAAATTGGCCTGTCTGCAATCCTATTTGCATGATAACAACAGCTGACAAAAGTTCTGGGAGCAGGAAGGATGGTTCTGTGATGAAGGCCTGGAGATAAGCTAGGCAGTCAAAACCACACCTTCTCATGGGCTGAAAAAGGATATTCTGCATGAAGAGCAAGCAGATACATCCAGTGCCAAGAGCCCAAACCTACCCTTACTTATACTCAGCAGGCCTTAAAAAAATCATTTGTCTTGGGAGAGAGAACATGAAATTGGGAGGCAGAAGGCAAAAGATGCTCTGCACATCTGCCTGCTGGGTCAGAAAACTGAGCACAGCCCCAAACCAGTCCCAAACCCAACCTGATCCTGCCCTGACTTCTATTTCCTTGTCCAATTCCCTCTTGAGCCCTAGGAGCTGGCAACAGAGGATTGAGGACAATGAGATGGAGAGGGTGAAAATTCCTTGTGTTGGCTTTCCTATCAAAACAACAGTTTGGGGAAACTACAGCCTCAGCCAGGGGCCCAAACCTGTAATATAAATTAAATGACAACATTTAAATGACAACAGTTAAATAACGGGAATGCCTTCTTTTTATTTATGCGGAGCTACCATCAATTTGCACAAGAGTAATTCTGGAAAATTTGGGTTAGGGTAAGACTTTTTAAGCTGTCATAAAAAAAAATTTTACTGGAAGATTGAGATATGTCTCCAGTGGTGGGGGTAGAATATTTATCTTTAACAGGAAAATGTTGGGTTTGCAAGTTCTTTTATTTTTTTTTTTTTTCCTCCCCTGTATCTTCAAAAGAAAAAAGGAGAAAGTTCCAGCTATAAAAGGTATTTGTCAAGAACAGCCACCGGCCAGCACCACAAATGAGCAACTCCAGTGTGAAAACACTTTCAAAGTTCTAAATGAGTTGTCCCTGTGGTAATAAAGAAAGGCTGTTTTACAGCATGACAGTATGTAAGACAGCATTGTCAGCTATAGTTTATTTAAAGCACAAGGCCTGTAACAGGAAAATAATGACTTTAATAAAATTTACTATTGACTTTGTAGGCTAAAATCTTTCTGTCATCAGGAATACAGAAAAACAACCTGCCTGAAAGCCCTTCACTTAAATATATTCCTTTAATATTTCAAAGCAACTTGTGAATTTTTTTTTTAATATACATGCTACTTCAAAAGATACTGTAGTGGGGTGGAAATTAGTATTTTTAATAGAAAGTTGGAATTGCTTACATAAGGGAAAAAACTGGTAATGACCTATGACACTGTCTACTGAAAGCAACATTTGAGGAAGCTGCAAAAGCAGTTAATGCAATTCCTTGAAAAGCTGTATAAAGCTATGTCACAAATGAATGATTTATAAATTACTGAACGTCCTTCTCATCTAGAGGATATCTTTTAATCATGCGCTGTAGTTTTCTCCGAGTGAACTCCAAAGAGCCTGCCACAGAGATACACAGAAAGCTGCAGCATGTTAACAAGGTTGGGGTCATTTCAAAGAATTGTGGGGGGGAGCAGAGAAATAAAAAAAAATCCTCACATTCGGCATGATTTTACTTTCGAACCAATTTGATTAAATGCACTATGCCTTGCTGGTAGGGTGTGAAAGGTCACGCCTTTTATATGAAAAACTGCAGAATTTTCATTCCTTTAATGTTTTTCTTACATAGTTAAAATAAACCGTGGTAAAAAAGTTTCCCAACAGCGTATGACAGCTCAATTTAGAGGTGAAACCTTTTAATAAAATCTCATGAAATGAATGCTTTGGTTTATGCACTCTGTTTGTGTTTCCCACTGGAGTGCTTAGCATTGTGAAGCTGTGGTTTCTTTCTTTACTGCTGCAGAGCAACATCAGGAAGGAGAGTCTGGAGCTTTGGAAAAGGGAAGATGCAGCTTAGCTGCGGTAAAATTGTTGATGGAGGAATCTTAATTTACAGCGAAAAATGCTTTCCTCTTGACTTTAAAAAAATGCTATTGTGCATTAATTTACATTGCAGATAATTAATTAAAAATGAAGAAAAATATTCCACGGAGGCTTTTTAGAAAGGACTCTGGGGTCCAGAAACAGTATTAAGAGGGGAACCAATTAAAGATTTATCTGAGAATGAATAATTTTGCTAGGACTTTGGCAGTGGAACTGGCTGAAGTCACATTTGTTGTCGCTTTGCCTTGTTTCATGCACATCCATAAAATCCTCCTTATGTTTGCTGAGGGACAGACAGATCAAGGAAGAAGTAATCTTTCCATAAGAAAGCATGGTGCCTGTCTTCCCTAATGTGCTGCATAAGTACCTCCTAAAAAAACGCGGCAGTATGTTTCCTAAACACCCAAAATTTTAAACGCGCGTTTCATAGGAAATGTAGTTCATTCCTTCATTCAGAAATGCAGAGTTCATGCACTGCTTGAGAACTAGGATGGCAAAAAGGGTGAGGATCAGAGCGGGACCAAGTCTGACAGAAGGAATTTCTTGTTTGAGATTGGAATTTTACCGAATTATACTGAATCACACTGGCTCAGCCTCTCCATACACCTTACTGAGAGCTGCCAGGAACCAAACACCTCATATAATATAAATCACTGGGAGGAAGTATCCCACTGGATGAATTCTGAGCAGTCCCCAAAACCACAGTGCTGCCAGGGTGCTGGTTGTAAAGCAGTTGCTATTTTAGCCTTCCACAGTGTCTTGAGAAGCTTTGCTGTGGTATTGGCCCTCAGTTTGTGTGAGTACAGTTGCACAGTTGTATTGTTTATCTTCCTTCCTGGGTTTCTCCAGCTGGGAATATGGTTCTTCTTGGGGTGCTGTGGTAGCCTTTCCTAATTTCACACAAAATTTCATTAACTTTTTTGCCCTGGTGCACCAGGACATGCTGGTCCAGAGTTTGGGTTCACCTCTGTCTATTGACCCCATTTGGCAGTCATCACCGAGACTCTTGAGGTTTGCTCTGAAAGAGAGACTCTAAAAATATTTAGGGTTTGTAAATATCTAAGTCCCTAAGAATGAATTCCTGCTCCTAAGTGCTCAGATGGCTTTGGCCCTGTAAAGAGTATGGGAACTAGAAAAGTTGCAAAATCTTATTTTTGTATTACCACTCAAGAGACTCAAAAGTAAGAGGAGATGTGTACTACCACTTACAAATATTTAACCAAATTTTTTAAAATAAACTCTAAAATACAGATTTTTTAGGTGGCACAGGAGGAGAAAGGGAGACTAAAAAGTCTCTCTTAAGAGGGACACTTAAGGTGTTCCTCCTTCACTTCCTCTCCCATCCACTTTAATCCCCCTCTCAAGCCGTGGCACTAAGGACTTAGCTCAGGAGTGACCCAATGTAAATGATGTGCTTACACTTGATCTGTTGCAGGAATAGACCTCAGGCCTGATATTTAAATCGCTATTTCACTTACTTCTGAAATAAGATGTCGAATCCATTTTTAAAAGACCCACTTTTCAAGCAATATCAGCCCTCAGAAATTTCCATCCTCTTTAGTAAGAAACGCTGAGAGCTTATTGCTTGGAGAAAAAATCAGGACTAAAGAGCCTCAGCCTAAGTTTTGGAGCATGTCTTAGACTCAAACTTTTCAAAGTCTAGCCCTTACATTTTATTCAAACTGCAAGAGGATAGTTTTATTAATTTCAGCTGGAGGTTATTTTGTCTTTTATCTTATTTTTCAAGGCATGTATGAGCAGAGGGAAAGACTTCAAATCTATAGCTCATCAACTTTAAGAACTTTTTTTTTTTTTTTTTTTTTTAAGGCAGGATTCATATAATGTAGAACACAGGACATTTATTCATTAAACTCTTCCCTGGGGTCCCAGAAACTCCAGTCTTCCTACCATATACTGGGTAAAGGGAGGCAGATCAGGCAAGACAAGAGAATAAACCCTGCCATTTTCAAGAAGACCTCATTATCTTTTAAGCCTTTTAGGGGTGCATCTACTTCATTTTGTGGTTGTTCTCTTTGCACTTTTTTGACATTGCTTTGCTGCTCAGCAAGGATAGCAGCAATTATGAACTGCAGAAACCATAGCACCTCCAAAATAAAAATTAAAATCACTTGACAAAGATGTGCCATGCCAATAGTGCTTTCTAATGAGCAACCAAAAATAACACGTAGTCCTGAGAGGTGAAATAGGATGCCCTGGCCCTTTCTCTACATGCCTTCAAAGCATGAAGAATAACTAATGGCTTTATGTCTTAATATCTGCATGTGAGACATCTGAATTTTCTAAGGTACTGAATGGCTTAGTTCAAGTACCTATGATCCTTAAATGTTTTCTTCTTTGAGGGATTACACAGGTAGTTAAGGAGACACTGAGACAGGTGTTCTGCTGGACCTCATACCTGCAAACATGAAAAATTGGTTAGGAATGAGAAAGTCAGGGGCAGCCTTCACTGCAGGAACCATGAGATGGTGGAGGTAAGGATTCTGAGAGGGGAATGAGGCAAAAAAAGCAGGATCACAGCACTGGGTTTCTAAAGAGTAGATTTTGCCCTTTACAGAGACATGCTTGGAGGAATCCTATGGGATGTGGTCCATGCAAGAAGAAAGGTCCAGGGAAGCTAGCTGATTTTGCAGAGTCACTTCTACCAAGCTCAGGAACAGTTCATCCCAAAGTTTAGAAAATCAAGTCAAGGTGACAGGAGGCCTGTATGCATTAAGAAGAAGATAAAACTCATAAAACTCAGACATGAGAAGGAAGAATACGGGAGGTGAAAGCAAGATCAGAAGGAGTGCACAGACTCAAGTGTGCCAGGGTGGAAAAGCCAAAGCCTCACTGGAGCTGAATATGGGCACATTAAAAGTGAAAGTAAAACCAGTGAGGCCCAACACTGAATGAGTCAGGAGACTGGTGACAGGGCTCATGGAACAGGCTGAGGTCCTCAGTGCCTTGGACCTCACTTGTCTCACCAGTCATTGAGGTCCTCAGTGATGGTGAGACCTCACTTCAGGGATGCCAGGCCTCTGAGACGTGTGGGAAGGACTGGATCCATCCTGATTTACCCTGAGGGAAGGGGGGACATCGTTAAGGTGTGTCTGAAAAATCCAGGCATTTAGAACTCCATGATGGGCTGCACTAAAAGAACCAAGAGAAAGGCTTCAGCCTCCTTGAGCTGTAGCCTGTTCCCCACAACAGGGTGAGAGGGGTGCTTAAAGCACTAAAACTTCCTCACTGGACTGTTGGAACAACACCACATGCAGAAGCTTCCCGTTTGAGGGCAACATTTCCAAGCACAGACTTCAGAGCAGTTCAAGCTGTATCTGGGTCTGCCTTTGCCCTGTGCTGAATCCTATGTGGAAAGCACTCCAGCCAGCAAATAGAGACACCTAAAACAAATAACATCACAGCTTCTCGTGACTGTTTGGTTACAGCTGTCTGTAGCAAACTCACAGACTGTAGAAGAAATCTGCTTTCAGGAAAATCCTGCTTGTCTAGGTAATTTTTGAGAAAACTTTTATTTTTCAGTGGATGCTATGCCTTTTTATTTTTTTTCAATCTGTTTTGCAACTGAATAATAAACCAAAAAATGTTGATTCCATTGTGTTCTACAATCTCAATGACCAAAGCATAATGCATTCCTTTTTTCCTCAAAGCATTTAAGAGCCAGGTAATTTGAACAATTCTAGCATCTTCCTTGCTTTTGTACTCACACAGTAAAACCCAAAATTATGCACAAGATTCATCAAAGCTGAGCTGTGTTGCTAAGAAGTGTGTAACTCAGATATAGAATGAGCCATTTAAAGAAGTTATTGATGCCAACATTAAATTTACAATTATTCATAAAAGAAAACCATTTGAAGAATTCCCCATGCTGCAAGTACACAAAATAGTTTGCTACGCATAAGAAGTTACATTTATTAATAGCCTTTTTTGCCAGAATCTCATTTCACCAAAGGAAACTTCATCCTCCAATGGGAATAGGAATCACATGAACGTCACAGATGCTACGAGTTTATTCACCATAACAAAAAAAAGACATTGAACTATCTGATAAAAATGATGTTTCAAAGCAGGCAGCTGTCTAGAATGTAGGACACAAGAAAACTTAGATGTAAAAAACTTTTGTAATTAACGAACATTATTAGCTACACCTTTTTCCCCCCTCCCCTTGGGCTCTGCTAGAAATGCTTCATGCAAATCTTGTTTCTGTAACATTTAATTTATGTTACTATGCTGTCAAAATTCCTTTATTGATGATGTTTCACTTATTCCCCTGTATAGTATACAGATATATCTAGGTCCTTAGCTTTTCAGCCATCTGGGCTATTCTACCCTATTTAGAAACTTTTTTTAGAAATATCATGATTATGCTGAACACAGTTTTCATGTGGCCCTAGGGATGGGCCACCATCACCACCTCCCCTTTTTTTTTCCAAGAAATTTCTGTGTCTTTGTCAAAGTCTTCTAAGGAATAAGGAATTCGTATCTTCTGCTTTGAAGTAGTCCTTCCATAACAGGCTTGCACCCTTTGAATGTAACCAGCTTCTAACTCCCTTTGCTGGCCTGGAGTATGTTCAGGCCTCTTCTGTCCAGGGCAGGATCTTGAAGACCCCAAGAGAGAAGATCAGAACCACACTGTCCTTAATTTTCACAGTCCATACAAAGCATTCAGGGATCAGAGACTGAAACCACTGGAAAAAGACTGCAAATATGGCTCTGGGGCATAAAAAGGCACCTCTGTAAAGTTAGAACACCCTCTTCAATATGTGTTCACATCATTTAGTGATGAACTTTTGCTCAGACAAATATAGCTCTGTGGTTCTGCAGTGGTCATCTACGAGTACTCAGTTAAGGAAACTATGCCTTCAAAATATGTACATCTAAAAAACTCAGAACTAATGAACAGAATAGAATAATAAATAAAATCTGACTTTTGGTAAGCTCTGGTTTTGGTTTATTGCCAGCATAGGCAACCTAGTCTGTGCTCTGATTTTCTATTAGTGGTTAAAGCCCATTAAGCATGCTCCTAAACATATCCCAGTTGAGTTTCACCTGAGGGGAATAAATTTCTGTGGTTGAAGACCTCAACATAGTGTAAACTATGAGGATTTCCATGTCAACCCATTCACCTGGTCAGGACTAAAACCCTAATGCAGATGCACCAAGACACAGTTCAGGGCTTTAGATATCTTCTGTTGCATCAGGAACTGCTACTTTTATCTGATTTGAGGTTGTTCAATCTGCAGCTAAGGGAACCTTGACATGCTCATGCCAACCTTCATGGCTCTAGCTTGGGTCTGAGGGTGCTTGTGACCTAAAAAAGCTGCCTCTGAATGCTCTGTCCTCAGGAGGGCTTTCCCTGGCTTGTGTTTATATTGGTATTCATAGTTCAACAGTAGTACTGTCAGGTCAATTCTCTGCTTTTACATTAAGCATGTATTTTCTTTCTTCTTTCACTACCATCTCCATAACAACTCGCCCTCAGCCTATTCCACGACTTAGCCAGGCTGCTTAAAGGGTGGTCAAACAGACTTATTTTGCCAGGGATATCCATTTTATTTACTGTCTAATGCAAAATAAGGCCCCTCGGTTTGTTTTTTTTTTATTTCATTCCTGTATCAGTTTTATTCACCAGGTCAAGCTGTTCTAAGACCTCCATTCAAACAACGCACACGAAGATTAAAATGGCAGAGCAGGCATACAAATCTGGCTTCTCACAGCAGATGGATGTCTTAACTAGTGACTCTTCTGAAATGAATGAACTCTGTTCTCCTCTCCTTCTTCCCACTCTCGCTGGAAATTAAAATCTGGACCTGCGAAATTTTTTCCAATTAAAGTTTCAATGATTTTGGCATGTTCTAACAAAACCATTGCATCAAAAATGCCTTATACATAATTGGTTGAGCCAACAGATGTCACATTATGGCTTAAGCCCTCCTGAGCAATAGGGATCAGAAAGTGGCATTTTTAATAAAAGAGCTTTTTCGTCAGTAAACCCGAGACATGACCAGTAGATAGATTAATGTCTGTGTGCATCCAAGTTGCCCACAGATGGTAGAATAATCTTGGACTGGCTTCCTTGGGCAATGACTTGAGATTTTCTTCATAAAACATTTTTCTAAAAGCCATTAAGATCTGTCAGATTAAAATAAAATCTGCAAATGCCTTGAGGAGTCAGCAAAAAACAACCAAAATTACAAAATTAATTTCTGTTTATATGTCAAGCTCAACTCTAACTTTGTTTTCAAAATATAACCAGTAGCTAATTTTCCAGTAACCACTTTTATGGGAACTTGATGAAAATCCATTGTGTAATTACAATAATATTTCCAATATACATTTATTTAACATGTTCGGGTATCTTATCACACTTTCAAATCATTCTTGATCTAAACCTAAACCACAAGAAATAATACATTATGTCCAAGGACATGTTTGCTTATTTGATGTCATAATTTTGAGAAATGTCACTTATGTTTTGGAAGCAAAAGAGGGTACCCTGCTTCTCACTGTCTTTGGGCAGATATTTACTCTATTGTATAGCCATGTGTACAGTCATTCCCCATGGGATTTCAGACCATTTTCCTTTTTGGCTATTGCTACCCTGACATGCTGCATGCCAATTCAACCTTGTTCTGTTTGCATCCATGTGATAGGATTGATCATGCAGGAAGTGTGTTCCCAAAGTGGAGTAATTTTTATAGGGCTAACAATAGTGCTGTATTAAACTCGTCTGAGAGCCAGAGAAGGAAAAACCCTCCATGATTTCACCTGCCAGTCATGCCAAAGAATTAATTCTAAAAACTAAATTAATTTACATAAACCCCATCTCTCCCTGCTATTTTTTTTGTGATCAGCATTAGATTATTTGTTATACTCTGTTGTCAGATGTCACTGGCAATGTACCAGCATCAGAGAGTGGCTATGCTTCCAGCAGAAGGAAGTTTGGTAACCTTGACAAATTTTCTCTGGTTGCCTTTGCAAGAATTACATGCTACTATGGCCAGAACAAGCAGTGAGCTGTGATACATTTTGTTGGAGGCTTTGATGTCTATCCTCATCCAAAACAGGAGGTAGTAAATGATTTTTGCATGCCACATATTAAATATGTATATATAATGCATGTTGTCCTATTTGCCTCTATATATTTATATTGGGCTGTATACACAGATCAAAAGTGATGTTTGTGAAAGCCTCCAAAACAAAGAAAAGGGAGTTGGAGAAGGTGGAACAGTTTTCTGAAGTAAGTTGAAATAGCATCAGATAACCTGAGGAATAATGGTGGGTGTCTGAAGCATGGCCCAGAATACTCAGAGGATCAGAACCCAAGCAGGACAATTTCAGTGATCCACAAGCTTCTAGCACAGAGACTGACAACACACCAAGAGTCTTCAGAGAGCTGCAGCCTGCCTAACACTCACAGGGAATAAAAGCTGCTCAACACCTCCCATTCAGGATGAGCACAGGGAGGAACAGGAGGGTGATGATCAGAATGACCACTTGTGCAGTTTTTGCAGTTTTACTTGGCATGTGAGAGTGTCCAAAACCCTCTTCTCACCTCGGCTTCCCCAACCTGCAGTTCATCCGGCCAGGAGGACATTTTCCCTTCTGGGGTGGGGTTTTATTTCCTCTCAAAATTCAAGCCTAGATGAAAAAGTCTTCCCTTCAAAAGTTCAGTCAAAACCAATGCCTTTCAATAGAAAGTAAGTTCAGCTTCATTAAGGAGTGGAGGGATTTTTTTTTAAGGAAAAACATTTGGTTGAAAAACTAACAGCCAGCTCTAGATCATACAACTTGTAAGCTGCAATGCAGTAATGCAGTACTTAAAAGCTAATTGCTCATAAAGCTGAACACTCCTTTACATGTGCTACTGCCACATCCTTCAACAAACTTCAAAAGAAGGGGCTTGGAATTGAAGATGGCCTCTAAACTCTTAAAGCCTTCTTCCACTGTTCAGATTTCTTTTACAGTCCGCACAGGAGAGTTATTATATTTCTCCAACTGACAGCAAAGACTGAGCCAAAGTCTCCTCCTTCTCTTGATTTACAGGAATATAATAATTCTCAAGTCAACTGAGCTAAACTGGTGTAAACAAGAAGAACCAGGCCCCCAGGAACAGAAGTACTGCAGGAGCAGTCATCACTTTTAAAACATGGCAACATTTCAGAAAAGCACTGCAGATGCTTTGGCTCTGTCCCTCATTCAAGCTGAGCGTTGCTTTTTGCTGCTGCACTTTGCTTATTTCTACCAAGTCTCTTTAGGCATTCATGCTAATACCTTGTACTTGATAGAAGATGAGTGTTTTATAATTAAGCACACATACATGAAATACCCAAAACTACATTAAGCTTAAACACATTTTCAAAAAGTTGTAAAATACTCTTGCCAGATTCTATACTCTCAAATGGATTAATCTGAAAAACAACTGGGACTCAATTTAGACCTTCCTGGCAGCAAGCAGGAGAAACGTCAAGCTCAATATTTTACTTTATTGAAGACCCTCTTAGGAGTCCATCAGAAAGAACTCTATCTGCCTGGTAGCCAGCGATCAGTGGGAGGTAATATTTAGTTTATTAATGTGGCTTTGATTTTTTTTTTCTCACACTGTTGATGAATAGCAGTAAACTAAGACCTTGATCCAATTTCCCCTTCTCCCTTTCTGCAGAAAAGGCAGTGAAACATAGATAAAGTTAACAAGATCTTGCATAATATCAAAGTGCATTCGGTAGGTCCCAAGTTAACCAGAGGCACAGTTTATTTGTACACTAGGATGTTCTGCATTAAAACATATGCACAGAAACTGAACACAGTTTAAGAGACCCTGTGCTGAAGTCAAGGTTAATTTTGAAATAACCCTTCAGTCTCAAGGCAACAGTATGGGTTGGTAAGTGTTTGTGTTGCACAGAAGAGTGGCTTTCGCTGGTACTTGACAGTACAAGTAAACCACCATAGATTTCTCACCATAAATAGGCTGCAGCTTAGTTACCAGCAATGGGTTTTTAAAAATAAAAGGAGCCAAGGCAAAAGGAAGAAACTTTTTTGCCATGTTTTCTTGTCAATAAATCAGAATGAATCGCAGATTCAGGCGGAGATGCTGTCTGAAATGTTATGATTCATGTCTCCCATCACATTACATTTGACTTATACTGTTATTTGTGGGGTTTAAGGTCATGCTGCTGGGGAGTGAGAATATGTTGGGGCTAAAACAGCTGACTGGGGTAAAATTCATGTGGAATAAATACTCAGAGCTTGAAAACACAGTAGAAAGTAAAGGTAGGATCTCTTGACTAATCCCCAGTGACAGAGAAGAACATATGGAGTTCCTGACTTCATGTGATGGGGCCCTGGAGTGCCTAACTGCTACTGGCAGAGGTGTGAACAATTCACAGGCCATTCCACATAATTAAAAAGCAAACAGGCAGGCAACTAATGTTGTAGAAAAATCTTTAGACTGATGTGTTGGCCATCAGCAGAAACATCCTTCACGGATGAAGTCTGGATTGCATAAACACCCAGACCAAGCAGATTAAGTTTCCTGTGCCTCATTGTAGCTTGTGCTCCACACTGAGGGTTTTGGTGGGATTTGATTTGCTTTTCACTAAGGACAAAATGAGGAAGAGTATTTATCCTAAGGGAAAGATTCCATAACTTTACCTCTCGCAGTAGCACATGGGAGCTTGGAAGGTGGTCTACAGCAGTGCAAGCAAGCAGATACCAAGAAGAGACAGAATAAGTGGTATGTATATCAACACCTGTGGAAAAGTAAGCTAGCTCCACTAAGGCTTGGGATTTTGCAATGATCTCCATAAATGAGGAACTGATCCCAACGAAATGGAAGATATGATACATCTACAATCAAATGAAGCAGAAATAACCACTGGCCAATGAACATAGAAATACAGATATTACTTTACAAAAAAAAACCCCAACAACTTACAGAGGTAATGCAGTTGTTCATGGCACTTGAAAAACCCTTATGAATATGAAATCTGTAATGATAAGGAAGAGAAAACATTAATTTGAATTTTATTAATGTGTCCAAGTCTAAGCAAGTAAGCTTGTTTCCATCCTTCTCTCCATTTCAAGGCAAGCAGAAGTTCAGGCAATAATGAGTGGTTGCAATGATTTATTGACTCACTGGTGGCTTAAGAGGATGTCAGAAACACTTATGGTTTTTGTCTCAAAACTAGAAGGCAACAATTAGGCTGTGAAATACTAGTATCTACATAGACAAGGAACTTTGTCACATATGATAAGCATTGAATAAAATAATTAGGAAAGGTGGACCTAACTCTGACCTCTGATTCAAGAAGTGGTGTGCCTGTTTGAAAAAGTGGATTATTCCTAAGGGAAAAGTGTGATCCTTACTGAATTTTTCTTAATATTAGAGGGGATACAATTTGAAGAACCAAGGTGTAGAAGTTTAAAGTTTTCAGAAAAAGAAAACCAGGTCTACTTTTAGTGGTAACATAGAACTCCTTTTTCAACAATATTTTAAGATTGTTTTATTCCTTCCTCTGTTTTGTGGGGGCTGCTATAGGACATCCGTTACTTAAAATGGCTACTTCCCTTATTACATATTGGTAGCTCTAATAAAATTGTGTTTATCCACAGATATATAAAACAAACAGCATTTTTCTGGTATTTATATATAGTATTTACAAAAAAGGTTTCCAGTGTGGAAGTCAATCCAACCTAATCACAGATTTTCTGTCACATTTACCTTAGTACCAGGACTCCTATCCATCTAGGAAATTATTTCTTGTAGAGATACAGGGCCAAATTCTCCTGTCAGTTACACCAGTGTGCACTTGGAGTGCCTCCAAATTAGCTAAAAATCAACAGAGGTAGCTTCATATGTCCTGGTGTAAATCAGAAGAGTATTTGGCTTCTGATCTTTTGATAATTATTCAAGAGTAAACAGCTCTCAGTTGCATCACAGGAGAGCCCTGGAATGTGAAATATCAGAAAATGGCAAATACACTAAAACAAAATTAAGGAATTCAGTACAAAATGCCCCTTCTTTGCTTTCCACCCATTGTCATTTGTTGCAGAATAATCTTTTGACCACTGACCTGCACTAGGACACCCCCATGATGCTGGTTTATTACATTTGGTATCTTGTAACTGCCAGTGCATTATGAGATAAGAGTTTGTAGCAACACATGGCAATAGGGGATCTGTGCGCCCATGCTTCATTACTTCTTGACCTTTCAGATGATACCCAATTGAAAAAGGATCAGCTTTTACATCTGGCAAAAGCCTAATTTACTAATGTGCTGTCCTCCTGAGTCACTGCTGCAATACATCTGCTGAACTTGGATATCTTGACCCCTCTTAGTTCATTGTCGCTCAGTTATTTACTTTTGGCATCCATGCATAACCTTGGGGCTACTTTGGAGCTACAAAATTTGGGGTGGAGGCATGAATGGACTTTATATTTGGAGTGAAAGCAAACCAATGATGGATTTTTAACCCAAAGTTCTCAAGGCAGTCATTCACTAAAAAAAAAAAAAAAATTAAAAACAACAAAAACACTAGAAAATCTCCATAACAAGAACAGGAAACAAAAAAAAAAACTAAAACCTCATACACTGCCAAGAAACTTACCTTGGCTCAGAGTCTTAGCATATAAATTAGGTCATTGCTTCAGTGTCTTCTTCCCACAGTACCTTCAGAAGAAAGGAGTTTTGGGTTCCACATCATCACCTGTCTGATCCCACACTGTGTTTGCAACTACAGACAAAGAGAGTTACCTGAACTGGACCAGGGAGGGGAGATGAACCTTGGCTTTAACTCCCATTTAAAATGCGTATTTTCAGTTAATATTTTCTTCTGTTATTTTAACTCATCTCAGTTTCTGAGATCAGAAACTTCACTTCTTAAACCACAGAAGTGTTGGTGCAGAAATGCACAGGAGAGAGGACATGAGAAGGAAAACACAGAGTTGTGGCAGAGTCAGTCTGTATTGGCTCAAAGCCACAGTGGCCACAAGATAATGTTTCATAGAAAACATATGTAATGACAGCAAAATAAACTATTTTCTAAAAATTAAATGTCACATATAAATTTTGCTTCATTATTAACCATCTACTTCTTCTAAAAGTTACCTATTTCAAATCTTGAAGCTACTAACCCTCAAATTTAGTTTCTGGAATGGAATCATTGTCCCAGCTTTTTCTTATACACATAAGACTGTGATCCTACCCCGAGGACCTGGAATACTGAAACACAGAGTATAACATACAAGAAATTATTGTAGAGAATTTTTTTGTGTGTGTGTAAGAAGAACTCCAGTGAGCAGTAGAGCCTCACATCTTCCTTTACTCATTTTTTTAGCTTGCCTTGTTTTAAAGGGTGGGATTTTTCACAACTGGTTAGTATGGTGTGAACTCAATCCCTTTTCTGAAAACTTGGGCATGAGTGACTGTCCCATGGTCTCCAGCAGAGCTGCTTTCTGTGCATGTGCACATTGAGTCTGACCAGGTCCTCAGCCAGCAACTCTCAGACGTGATCTGTGCTGTTAGATTTGAAAGGCTTAGCCCGCTTGGCTTTCTTATAATGGGATTTAGTCAGTTTTGCCTCAGTAAACTGGGAAAAAAAAACAACAGCTGGTTGGGAAATAGATCTTTCAGTGTCAGAAATCGCTTTACCAGTAGCAGTTACCAATAAATGAATTACCAGTCAGCCTCTTACCTAGGACTGGTCCTTCCGGGCTTGAGAGAGGGCAAGTTCCAGTTTAACCTCCACCACACCTTTTTATTTGTGAAACCAAAAGGATGGAGAGGACAGAAGCATTAACCCCATACTAGTGCCAGCTATTCCACCACACATTCCCATGTCCTTCTAAATGGTTTTATTTTCGTGCATTGTGATGTTTCAGTCAGTTGAGGAGGTGGGTTCTACCTTCAGTACATGCTTTGCAAACACTTAGGCTTCTTTTTTTAACTAGCATATCCTGCATCAAAAAGATCAAAATCAGGTTCATCTGTGCTCTGAAAACAGTTCTGTGATTAACAAAGTCTGATGGCAAATCCTCTGATATCTCCAGAGACAAAGGTGGGAAGTCTGGATTTCCCCCAAGGAAGATTTTGCAAAAGTCCTCTCAGATAAGGAATTCATCCTGCTCCCAGTAGTGACACACTCCTAAGGCTTTAAAAATGGACAAAGAAGCAAGCAGCTTCCTCCAGACAGGTTGGGAATATCATGGGAATGATTTCTTGTCATCTGCAAAAGCAAGTTTTGCTTTCTGTCTTCATGACTCATTCACAGAGATGTTCATCATCCATTTCAGCATCATCTACATTCCATACAAAGCTGCCATCCTATGGATACAGCTAAAAATTGCCTAAATTGAAATAAGGAACTGTGAGCGCAGGCTGCAGAAAAAGTGGGAAGAAATCACAAGGTATCTAAAATTTTCTAAAGCAATTGTATTGGGATTCTCTCATGCCAAAGCTTGTAATTTGGCAGCACAAAAACTATAGTCCAGGAACAAATGTTGAACATCCCTATCAACTATTTCTCTTTGTTTGGAACCCATGAAAGCCAAGTTAGTAGAAAAGAATGAAAGTGAAGCCCTCATAGGAAAGAATATGCTGAACTGGTTCTGTAGGCAAGAAAAAAAAAAGGCTGCCCCACGTATTCTTGGAAAAGTGTGGTATCTATTCTCGTAAGCATTGCCATTTCACAGAGATAGAGACCACACATTTAATTCTTTTCTATAGGTTTTTTAAAAGGTGGTTTCAAGCTACTCTCTGAGGAGCAGAGCTGGTTAATTGTAGCCCTGCTGGATTCCACATATCACAAAGGGCTCAACAAGAGCTAAAGAAAGAGAGTTTAATCAGATCTGGAAAAAGATGGTTCTTAATGGAAGTGAATTCTGCAGAGGATGATAATCATTAAAACTGAGGAGTTAATCAAAAATCCTAAAACAAGAAGGGAAATTTGAAGCATCCATGAAACATTATCCCTCCTCCAACGCAGATCCTCTTAAAAAGTAGGTGAAATAAAAAAAAGAGCACAATTAATCAAATGTTTTAAAAGCAAAACACAAAATGGTCATTTCTCAGTCACCTCCTCAGCCACAGAAAAGGGGAAGTTCTTATTCCTGAGTCAGAATCACAGGACAGGTTATTGCATGGTGATTACTTTGAGATGGTGATTAAAGGAGTAATTTAAAACACTAGGATTACTAAAGGAAAGGGGAAGTTAAAACTGCCTTGGGAAAATTATTCCACATCCTCTACAAAGAAGGAAAATAACCTATCCTTGAATGCCACTCTGGAGGACATAATTAAAGAGGAATGAGAACTCCCTAACAAAGGAAAGTGTTTTAATGGGGCAATACATGAAACACTGTGCCACAAGAAGGGAAAGCTGGAGCATGTGGGTGTTGGGGAGGGAGTGGGTTCAGCTCCAGCAACAAAGGCAAGCTGTGGCCCCAAAAAATAAGTTATGGGGGTCCTTCCAGCACAGTATCACTGCCCTACATGCCCCTTTAATAAGGAAGTAAAAGGCACTTCTGAGACTAAATGATGAGACTGCAGCTGCTTCTTTGCTGACACCCTTCTCGGCCACCTGCTTTGCCAAGATGATTTTAGCACAGCATCATGAGAGAGAAGGATGAGCCTGTGCTAAGCCTAAACATGCTAAGTCACTAAAATGGAAAATATTTTTGTTCCCAATTGCCAGAACTCATGGCTTCCTGTCTTCTACAGCTCTGCTTGTTTGATTTTTCAACCTTGGTTTTCTGCCTTGCCCAGCTGGGCAAAGCACAGTGCTGCAAACCAGTCTGAATTCAGTGTTGAGCCTGCTTGGAGCAGGAGGTTGGACCCCTGAGCTCCTCCCCTGCCTGAATGACCATGACTTTTTGTCTCTCTGCCTAAGGTCACTGTAAAGTGAGTGCTGTATAGCAGAGAGTCACATTATCTCTATGACAGAGTCACATTACCACACTGATTTTAGAGAGCATCTATAACAAGGTGGAAGACAGTGCTGAAGGGATACAGTGCTCTCACTAACTTTTAAGTGTTGTTCAAAACATAGATGAAAAGACTTTGGACAAATCAGGTATTTAGGAAAACATTTTGATTAAACAAAACAAAAAAAGCATTTACCCAGAGAGCAACAAAAATAGAAAGTTAAGGCAAGTTCATACTGGAGTGTGAAATGAGACCTAATTCAGAAGAAATATCCTTAAAATTGATGTCTTATGTCTTGAAGCAGTAGCCTCAGAAAGCACAAAAGCTAATGTAAATCCTACATTACTAGGTTTAGAGGTTTTTTGACCCTGCAAATATATCATCTACCTCATAGCTGGTTACAACCTGCATTTATTGTACATGACTGTCACACCACTATTTAAGGTATTAATTTTCAGGCTGCAGTCTGAAACATCAAGTCTTGGGCCACAATAACTGATATAATGGCATCCCATCTTCACAATAAGGTTTTTTTTTTTAAGCTTCATACCTTATCAACCCATCCAGCAGGCAATAGCTTCCATCAAAGAATTTAAACTTGCAGCCATGGCCTTAATCTGTTCCTTGGGAGCCCAAGCCCTGTGGGATTGCTGACTGTAAGGGCATGTTCTGTAAAACACTACACCTTTCAAAAAGTTGTATGGTACTTACAGCATCCACCTCCACCACCCCAAATCTGTACCCTGTGCCATGAGAATCTGACCAGGGGCAAAACCCACTTCTACTCCCCAAGGCTGGAAGCAGAAACATCTCAGATACTTCTCTTTACACTTAACCCCACCTGAAACTGCTCCAGCTGTTTGTATCTGTGGTACACAGACAATACCAGCAAAAGATGCAGACTTATCTCCTGAAGACACTGTAAAACAGACACTGCTTTTTGTCCTTAAACAAGGAGATTGATATTACAGCAGCTCTAGCAGCTTTTGAGAGGAAGGGCCTCATACCCACAGCCTATAAACCCCAGTCACTTATCCCACATGTATATGCATGGGTCATTATCCTTCCTGTATTTCAAACCAACACTTTGCAGGAGAGTATCCATTTTACAGAAAACATTATACAAAGGTCCTCTATTTAAACCCTGAACTTTAAGCTTAATGGCTACTTCAATCACTTTCACAGGGGGAATATCTTCTTACTCAGCATTCAAAATCACGAAGTTCATACAGACCTGCAAGAAAGCATTTTAAAACTGCTTATGGCCTCTTAACCAGCTACATTTTCTTCCTACACACAGACATTTGCAGAATGAAAATATCAGTTATACATCTGCATCAGATCTAAGAGACACAGGTATGAAAGGCACACTCCTGTGCTTTATTGCCATTTATACCCACCCACACATACACACTGCAGCACAGTTAATTTTTAAACTATTGTGTGTCTTACAGTGCAGCTGTCTAAATAGAACTTGGTTGCAAACTATTTTCTTAGCTGGTATTCAAATTCTTCTGTCTTCTCACAGATTTGCCTGCTAAATCCTCCTGCAGTTGAACACTAGCTAACTAATATTTGGCTCATTCTTCTCACATTCAAGCTGCCCACATTCAGAACGTCTGCAGTGTTTCCTCCCACCCTCACCTCCTGTTCCTGTCTCGTGGATTAGTGTTGCTGCATCACCCAGATTCCTTCTGATGGTTTCTCTTCCCTTCCTGATTTACCTCTCTGCACAGGACCCCTCCACAGTCACTGGGACAAAAGCCACAAAAGTCCTGCTTGTACTGGTACCCACCAAGCCTGGTGGCTCTGAACAGATGGAGTTGACAGCAAATAACCAATTTTTTTTTATCTTTTTTTGTGACTACACATTGCTGTTCTACTTTGCTTGGACTTAAAAACAAAACAAAAAAAAAGCTGTATCTCAAAATAAACCAGTTTACCCAAAACTGATAAAAACAAGTGTTGTAGATAAAACTTAGTCATTTCCACGGGAGATATTTTTAATATTTTTTTTCTTAAATGACAATGTTCATAGAAAAAATTAATTGTTTTAATTAAGTTGCAAAAAAAAAAAAATCAAAAGTAACTCAGCAAGGAATATATACTAAAATAAAAGACACTGAGAAACTCTTCCCCTTCAGAATGTTTAAGATTCAAGTATTTTTGTTTTCCCCTCTATTTTTTTTCTTTCATTTTTGGAAAATTAGGAGGTCGAAAAAGGGCACAGTGCTGACAGATAAAGTAGAAGGGGTATATTATTCACAGGACTCTTGAATAGGGAAAAGTCTAAAAAGAAT
>VZRF01014656.1:55000-56218 GCA_013396875.1 Vireo altiloquus
CTACTCCTGGGCTTTTCTCACAGTCCTTCTCCAGCCAGAGTAACAGCTAATGGTGTTAAGCCATGATTTTACAAAGGCAACAAGGCTTTCATTTGATAAGGTTTTACCTATATGCAACACTGGAATACAGGGATTTTTACAGCTGGCCTCTCACTTCAGGCAGGGCAGGTGCACACACTGTGGCCTTTTTTTGAAACAGGACCACGGCCACTCACTGGAGGTGCTGCTTTCAGGGGCGTGGTAGCAGCGTGTGTGCGCGGATTGATCTACATCCAGACTCCTCAACTGCTAAACAACAGATTGATCTACATCCACACTCCTGNAAAACTACATTTACATGAGTAAAAACCAATTGTTTTTCTACTCCTGGGCTTTTCTCACAGTCCTTCTCCAGCCAGAGTAACAGCCCTAAGCCATGATTTTACAAAGGCAACAAGGCTTTCATTTTATAAGGTTTTACCTATATGCAACACTGGAATACAGGGATTTTTACAGCTGGCCTCTCACTTCAGGCAGGGCAGGTGCACACGCTGTGGCCTTTTTGTGAAACGGGACCACAAAAAGGTTTTTTCAGAGGCGTGGTAGCAGCGTGTGTGTGCGAATTAATCTACATCCAAACTCCTGAACTGCTAAACAACGGATTGATCTACATCCAGACTCGTGAACTGCTAAAAAGAGAGCTACAGAAGAATGAGGCTACTCACCCAAAAGCTTACCAAGACCACACTGACCTCCAGGCAGCTTGCTAGCAGGTACTCGAGGGAACCTCCTCGCAGCTGCACTCACACATGGGCTGAAATGCTGATTTCCTTGGAAGCGCCTTCCACCAGGCTGCCTGTGAAAAAGACGAGGGCCAGTCACCTCTAAAAGGTTTAACTGGTTTTTATTAAAGTAACAGACAGGGATGAGGGAGCCAAGATAAGCCTGAGTCCCAGCAGCAAAGCGGACGGCGCTCACCGCGCGACAGACACCACAGGAGGAGGACGGAACCACTTTTATAGTTTTTGAGCAGACCAGAAATGCTCCTTCTCGATTGGCTTGTTTTGCAAGGTGTTGATTGGTCCATTTGTGTGGAGCATTCCTGACCAATCACTTTGGAAAGGTGTCGTGTGGTTGGTCAGTCCACTCACCAATCTGATGTGAGGCGAGTACCGGTGACATCTGCTTTCAGCTGAGGGTCTTCCAGAGTGTTCCTTCAACCACCTTCCAGAGTGTTCC
>VZRF01014656.1:60222-100222 GCA_013396875.1 Vireo altiloquus
CCCAGCTATCACTTAGTCAGCTTAAGTGATTCTATAATAGAATATATTAAAATTCTTATCTTTGGGCTGCCCTGATGTATCATCATACAACAGGATCTGTCACTGTGTTTGAACATCCTTATTTAATATGTTAGGATGTTATCTGCAGTATGTCATATCGCTGTCTCTGGCTGTACCCTAATACATGAGGAAAAGCTGTGGGAAGAAAGCATCCAGGCTGAGCAGGAGTGGAGGAACAAATCCTGAAAAAGCACTGGGAATTTGACAGTGTTCACAAAAGGCAGTGTAAAATATTTTTCAGTAGAGTAACGTTTGGACTCTACCAGTTCCTCTTTCTCTTCGCTGTAGGAGGATTGAGACGATTTAATAGTAGCAGTATTTTTAAAAGCACTTTTTAAGGTAGTATTTAAAAAATTGTGTTATAGTCTCCAAAGTAGTTTTTGAGTGAGCCATGTAGAAATATTCAGTGAAGGACTCAGAATCAGAACAGAAACTGGATATCCAGCAAAATTTATCATGCAATTAGATGTTATTTGGCTATATTCTTCCTATTCCTTATTTTTCTCTTTGCTGAGAAAAAATACAGTAATGAGTGTCATCTATGGTGCTCTCACCCAGATGTGTGTAATATGAAAACATGCAATTATTATATCTTAAAATGTTGGGCCGTTTAAAACACTACCTCATATGTTAAATTGGGATAAAAACATCTGTCCAGGAGGAAATCGATCTTTTACTTGTACTGATAGAGTGAAGGAAAGAAAGAAGAAGTTAATACTTTCACTAAATATAGTGACTCCTAAAGCATTGCTGATCTGTTCTCTCTCAAATCAGTGCTCCAATATTTGTTAGGACACTGGAACACATGAACACTCTGTGGTTGAGATTGCCAGGAAAATTCTTTTGGGCTCTGTTTGTAGGTTTGAAATATTCAGGTAATAGCAGAGGTAAAATAAAGCATGTTCTGATAACTCAGTTTACACTTAGATAAATCAAATACGGACATATTTAAAACTTAAATAAATGAAATATTAATTGTCGCAGTTGATGTCACTTTGTATGAATGTGGAGGGCCATGCAGAAAACAAGAGTTTTGGTTCCATGGATATAAGAACCAAGCAAGGTCTTGGAAACTCTCAGAGATGAGCCAAATAGCAAGAGTAAATGCAAACACTGGCTTTGACATGGCATCTGTCTGGTAAATATGGATGTCTGTGTGCTCCTTCATCTTGTCAAGGGAAAATAACTAGTTTGGAGCTCAGAGGTAGAGATGTGCATTGGCACAAACTTCAATGCTTTTTGAAAAGCAAGGATAGAGACAAGAAAGCACTCTCCTCCATGAGGGAAGCAAGAAGGTCATTTTTCTATGAAGAGAATTGCTTTTGTGGTGACTTCTGTCTGTAAAACAGTGCTCCCCTAGCCTGACACGATGCTCCTCTATAATCCCTAGGATTCTTTCATGAGAATTCAGCAGCACTGAAACTCACCCTCCTCTGTGTCATTTTTCACCACTGAATCTATTTGGAGCCAGAGGGTCCAAGATACAAGATTACCTCTCTTGGGAAGGATATTTAGAATGTATCTTGCCTAATGATCCTCTCCACACTTTCTCTGGGATTGGAAAAGACTGGCCTGTACCTCTGGACCAGACCTTATTCACCAGCTTTGTAGTTTTTCTCACATTAAGCCTCAGCCCTCTTCTTTCATCTCAGCCAGGTAAGGGAAGAATTATCAAGAAGGTTGCTTTAGACTCTAATTTAGAGTACTCTGACTTCATTCTCTTCCTCCTCTGAAAATCTTTCAAGGACCATTTAAAACACCGTTTCTTCCATGCTCTGGTATTCAATATGCAAAGTATGATTTTCAATTCATTAATATGAGGACAAATAACTAGATTACCACGACTTCACAATCATATTGATCATGATAATGGTCATTAGATCAGAGTTAACTTCAAGGCTAACACTTAAATTGTACCTTGGTTCATCACATGTGGCAGCTTTGGCAGAAACCTTGTTTACATGTTCATAAACTATCAATGCCAGGAAATGATTGTGGTGTTGGGATATATACGGCATAGGACTCCATCTAATTGTCTATTTATGAGCAAACTGTTTTCCTGTGCAGCTTCAAGCCACAGCTCATATAGGCTGAACTACAGGACATAGATTATGTGAAGAAATTTATATTATTAAAAGAAAAAAAGAAAAAAGTCTGAGTTCTTCCCATTCTAGACAACTTCAAAAGTTCTTCTGATGAGCTCTTGTCTTCTCCTTCATTTCCAGAACTAGTCTCACATGATCTAATGACTCAATATGAAACCATCAGCACTTTTACACAGGATTTTAATACTGGCCAACAAGCCAGGTCAAAAGAAGCATCCTACAATGCTGCTGTAACTTTTCTAGAACAAGCAAAAAGTGCTTGTAACACTTGGATACCAACTCTTCTGTCATCCCTCACTTCTCTGACACATGGAGATTTGTGCAATGGGGGCAGGGAGAACACATTTAAAACCACAGCTCCATCCATATTCATCCAGAAGGCACATTTTTCTACTTTTTTTTATTTTTTGCTTTAGTTTATTTTGCCAGCACGCTGTTAGATGTAGTTCTGATTATAAGCTGGCCACCAAGCTCCCCAAACTGAACTCTTGCACCAATTAAAAGTAAAGGCAGTGTGTTTATGAAAGCCAGCAAATCTGTGAGTCAAAAGAAGACACCTTACCAAAGGGTCAGAATTTGATATAAGGAAGAAAACATCTAAAAGCATGGAAGAAATGCTACTCCTTGGGTAAAAGGATTCTGTCGCTGATATAAATCAGAGATTAATAATTCATTTCTTTACAGACTTTCTACTCTTGACTCTAAGGAGGTAAAATAGTTTGAGAGCCCCACAAAGGCAGGGGAAAATATTATATATTTCCTACTCTCTGTACATATTAAACCTATTGACCTCAGTAGGGTGGGAAGGCCTCCCAGGCTCAAGGCTGAAAACAACTTTGAATGCTCAATACAAAATTTAATATCTATTAGCTGGAAAAGAAAGAAAAAAAGGAGCTACAAAATTGTTGCCTTGGTTGATATATCTCAATTTATAACAAGCGTTTTTGATCAAGGGATAGAGGAGAGGAAAGTAAACTCAACTAAATTTTAAACTTTCCAACAGGGTTGCAATTTAATATCTTTTCCTACTCTATTACTTGTCCAGCACAAGCTGTTGTATATGATAAAATATTTTTCCCAGGTTTTTTAGTATGCTGTTCCTCTCTCAGATTTCGAGACAAGGAGACAGTGAAGGGGTGCATTTACTGCAGGAGGTTTCCTTTATATGTTGTCTGGTTATAGCTTCAGCTAATAACACATTGCCTATTCCTCAATAAAGGGTGGATGATTATACAGCCACTGTACTCATTGAAATTTTTGTATCCCTTGCATAAAACAGAATATTCAAGAGCTAAAACAGTGTTTAAGAAGTTGGGTTTTTTTTTCCTTAGCATGTTATTCAGATAGAGTTTTGGGGAGCTAGCTATTGCAATAGGGATGATACAGCTGAAATATTAGCATTCATTTTCTTATGCTAGCTAGTAGTGTTGCTACTGAATTTCTTCTATTGAAGATGTAGTTTTTCTTTTACTGAAGTAGTTAGAAACCTAAACACCTGCCCTGAAGCCTGGAGTTACATTCCAGACAATAATATTTTGAATTTTTGTAGAATGAGCTTTTGCATAGCTCTGTGTGTTGAACAATCATGTGCCTGTATTTTCATTCTATATGAAAAAACCACTAAGTTTTTATTCCTTGTCTTTCACTGTGTGGTACTACCTGCTTTTATATTTTAGCATTTGAAAAACATTTATTTATCTTCATAAACTTGGCTAAGTTTCATTAGAAGTCAATAGTATTAGATGGATGGATCACAGAGAAATCAAGCAATAATCTAAAGTCCTATCTAACTCCACTCCTTAAAAAATAACATTATCAGCAATTAGATACTTTTTTATAGTCTTCCTGTAGCCAAACATACCTAGAAAATTACAAAATACTCTCCACAAATAACACCTTCACACTATAAGTTGATAGCTATGGATCATCTCATCAGAGTCCTCTGTTGAAAGAGCTATAGGTGAAGTGCCTGTCTTATCTTTAAAGATCAAGCCTTATATTTTTTTTTTTTTTATAACACCAGCATTTACTTTAGATTCAGTCTATAAACTTCAGCAAAGGCTAATATTTACACATTTTTTTGTTTTTATTTTGCTTTTCTGCCAGTACCAAAGAGAGGAAAATGCCACCATAATAAAAAAAAAAGTAATAAATCTATTGAAAACACATGAAAGTCATTTCTCAGAAGATCCTCACCACACGTATAACCATAAATTCACCCACAGAAAAAGTGTTATTTCACAGTTTTATCTAAACCAAAAGACATCACCAGTTTGCAAGCTGCAGTAGTTTCCTGCTACAGATATTAGTAATTCAGATTTTTTTCTAGAAAGAAAATTAAGCAAAAATTAAACATAAAAAATAAAATAAATGCAATCTAGGTGGAAAATTTACAAAATAGAAGCCTATGGTATTCACAGCCCAAAGAAAACACATTGGTTTAACACAGAAATGACAGTGAAGCAAAATACACAGTTCTTTCTTCTGTTTCTTTATGATATGCAATTTTTGTAGGCAACATAGTAATTGGCTTGTCCATTAGCTTGATAGTACCATCAACTTATTTTCATTTAATACCTGTAATAGTTGTATATTTCTGCACAAATGTGTTGCTATGCAGTGGTTTACTGGGAAAAAAAAAAAAGAAAAGAAAAGAAAAAAAACAAATTCCAATGTGACCATTCACATTTAAAACAACCTTTTCTTAGGGCTGCACAAACCTGCTCTTAAAGAAGGAACAAATCACAATCAATATAGGTGTTTTCAAGAGTGAAGCTGTTAAAGAAGAGGTCAAATGGGCACAGGCATATGTATGTTTACGCTTACAGACTTGGGCTGATTGATGACTTGAACTACCCTTGGAACCAGGAAAAAAGGCAGAAATTTCTGCTGTTTCATCATCTTGAGCTGCTTCAAGGAAATCATGAAAGGATAAACTCCCTGCACGGAGCTCCACGACTTTCCCATTAGCTGATGTGCCTTGTCTGTGGTTTCTGCTGCTCTTGGAGCAAGCCCATCACAGGCAGTCTCCCACCATCCCTAAGTCCCTCATGGAACCACCCTGATGTCCACCAGAGTTTGATGTGAGAAATGCTGCAGATGATCACTCTGTGGAAGAGCTATTTGTTTTAATCCAGAGGACCTCTGTTTCAGTCTTCATGCAAGATTCTTCCCTGGCAAAGTTACGACTGACTTTGCTAAAGAAATAGGATGTGAGGGAATGCCAACTTATCAAAACTCTTCCCTTCACCAAATGAAGGTTAGAAGCAGGCTCAGATAAGATGTTGCTCATTATAAATCTCAGGCCTTTAGATACGACTGAATGGTAGAAAAGTAAATACATTTATAGATTGAGTAGTAGAAAAATGCTAGCTCTACATACCTGGGGAAGTGTTTGGGGTTAGTGTTTGTGAGCTCCACGACTTTCCCATTAACTGATGTGCCTTGTCTGTGGTTTCTGCTGCTCCCAGAGCAAGCCCATCACAGGCAGTCTCCCACCATCCCTAAGTTCCTCATGGAACCACCCTGATGTCCACCAGGGTTTTATGTGAGAAATCCTGCAGATGACCACTCCGTGGTGTGGGGTCTTTGACCCCTAGATGTGAGGTTTTTCTTCTTTATCAAAGTCCCTATCAGGAATGAAAGAGACGAAGCGTTTTGCTCAGTTTCTCGGGTTGTTTATTATTTTTCTTATCAATTTCACAGTGCAGCCTTGCCTGGCTTGTCACTGTAGTTTCAGAGCTACAATGGCTGCTGGTTCTTGTGTGCAGCATGTTTTTAAAACCTTATCATCCAATAACTAATCACAACGTATACTATTTTTTATTTTGTACCAATAACTACCAAATCTTTCTAACACATTTCTTCTACCTCAAACCTATTCTACCAATCATTCTGTGCCTTCTTCAGGGTGGAACATGGAGAGGGAAGAAGGAGAAAGAAGGACCCAGGGACAATGCCCAAAAGTCTCCATGTTGTATCTATATATACCTATATACTACAAAACCTTATACTATAAATTTTCACCTTGTGATAAACTACAATTTGCGTCACACTTTCAGTACTTTCAATTCATCCAGGAGTGTTGGAAGTTTTTTCCAGGGACACAGATCAAAGGCTGTGTCCCCCTGGGGTGCTTGGAGGGATCTCAGACCCCTCAGAACAACAGAAGAAATTTTCCAACTTTCCTGGACTCCAACGCGTGGAAGAGCTATTTGTTTTAATCCAGAGGACCTCCATTTCAGTCTTTATGCAAGATTCTTCCCAGGCAAAGGTATGACTGACTTTGCTAAAGAAATAGGATCCAAGGGAATGCCAACTTATCAAAACTCTTCCCTTCACTAGATGAAGGTTAGAAGCATGCTCAGATAAGATGTTTTTCATTATAAATCTCAGGCCTTTAGATGTGACTGAATGGTAGAAAAACAAATATATTTATAGATTGAGTAGAAGAGTAATGCTACCTCTACGTACTCAGGGAAGTGTTTGGGGTTTACTTCCTTCTTATTCTTGCACAGTTGGGAGTTGTTGTGCACATCAAGGCCATATCCCCGTTATTGAATTCACATCCAAAAAAATAAATAAATAAATAAAAATTCTGCTTTACCAGCTGCATCTGCTGGCAAGGACAAAAAATGTTCTGTGGCTGCATTTTGTAAACAACATAAGGAGCAAACTGGGGAGGGTGTTCCAGCCTAGGGACACAACCTAACAGCTGTATTAAAGACCAACCACCTGACTCTGCATAAAGCCTCTACCAGCACAATTGTGTGAGAAGAACTCACCTAAGGAGAGAGATTAGTCTGGTCTTGCTATTGATTAGGTGCCTTTTTATAGTTTGTGTTTTAATTTCAATATATTTTAATGAGACAGTGGTAAAAGACCAAGCCCCCAAACAAATAAACAACCCAAAATGGATCTCAAATATCACTGCCCTTCCTCCCTACTTCTTTTCATTTTGGTTGGACCTTCTTCTTCATCTCTTGATATAGAAGAATACTGCAGCTCCCACAGCTTGATAGGCCTCAATCACACTTGAAGATGAGCCACTAAGATATCCCTGTCATCACCCATGTTTTAAGTAGTCTTTCCCTTAAACAACACTTTAATATGCAGCTTCAGGTAATTTGGAGATTAATGAGTTGTAAGAGGGCAGAAATGCAGACAAATATGCCGAATGTGGAAGACAGAACTGGAAAAGGCAAGTGTGTGTTGAAGGAAGCTCCCAGACAAGGAGAGTACTGAGGAAAGGTGGATGCAGATGGAAACTAAAACAAAAATGGATTAAAGGAGAAAATGAGGAAGAAACTAGAAAAGACTTCATAAGAGATTTATTCTACAGGCAAAAACTGGGGAGATAAAAGCTCCTCTGGACCATGAAGAAGACTAGGAAAATGAAAGGTAAGACTATGACAAAGAGAGAAGCTAAGGAAATTGCAGGCTATGAAAACATCAGAGGCTGAGTAGGAATTCTGAGACAATAGTGAGATAGAATTATGTGAAATAAGGGCTGTTGAACACGAAACAAATAAAACAGAGGAGCAAACAGTGCTTCAAAAATTAAGGATGAAATTATGCAATAGAAGAAAAAATGAAGGATATGGCCTGAATAGGTTACACAATGCATACATTCATGTCACAATAAGCTGAGTGTGATAGCAGAGGGAGACTATTATTTCAGGGGATTGCTGGATGATCCTTTCATGTTATTTTTTAGTCAAATCTCCTGGCTCAGCTTGTTTTTGTCCTAGGGGACAGCTGAGATAGAAGAGGGGTGATTCAGTAGACAGACCCACTTTAAGAAAGATGCTTATAGATTACATTAAACTAGAGAGGGCTTGACAGGATTGCCTTAGCCTTTTCCTAGAGAGAAATCAGGTTTACTTTGGATTCGATCTCAGAGTTGGGTGCAAACATGCCCTTTCACAAAACCTTTCAAAGCAGGGCCACTCCCCTGCCCTGGATCAACCTCCAGGCAGACTGTATTGTTTTCACCTTATCTTGGAAAAACTTTCCAGTTGGACGCTATCAATAGAGACTCATGATGAATCCTGCAGAAAGTGATGCACTCAAGGTCAGACACTGAGCTGAAGGGGTGCCAGAAAAAAGGAAGTGACCATGAAAAAAAAAACAAAGAAAACCAAAGGAAACCAAAGAAAACCAAACCAAACCAAACCAAACCAAACAAAAAAAAAAATCCAGAAAACAAAAACAAAAGCACAGTGAAATAATTAATTGCACGTTCTGGTTCACTTATCCTGGGAATGGACAGCAGCTTTTCACAATCATCATCACCCTGTAACACAACCACTGCCTTTTTGATCACAGTTCTTTAGAAAGTGCCAGGAGATTAAGACAGCGCAAATCTACCACCAAATGTTCCACACAAGTAAAAATGTGGTGTCCACTGTTCCTTTAAAACCAAAGAGCAAATTTTAAAGGTGTCTGTATTGCCATCATTGATGAAAAACTACAGTGTGTCTAATTCCCATTAACCTCAGCAGTTGTCAGTCTCCTGTTTTGTTTCCATTTACTTCAAAATTATGAAATTTATAGTGAAAGAGAGGACCAGAAAAATTATAGCCAGCTTGTTGTAGAAACTCCTGGAAGGAATTTATGTAAATTGATACATTTACAGGAATCGCAGAGTAAGAATTATAAATAAATGAATGGGGGGTTTTCAAAAAGCTTTTGAAAATGGATTTAGACTAGGAGGTCATTTAGGTGATAACATAGACTCCAAAATTTCTGAACCTGGGAAGAGCAGATATAATTTTGAGATGAGGAATCCATCTGTGGCTTTGATTATATCAGGGCTTCTTCTTTTTTTCTTTTTTTCTTTTTTTCTTTTTTTTACAAAAGGGAAATCTTTTAAGAGCAGTGTTTCTGATGAAAAAAAAATTTACATCACTGTCTAGAGTCTCAGGCTCTTTATGTGAAAAAGCATCGAACCATGGTGTAAGTTTGTGTTTCCAAGTAATCACCTAGTTATAAAGACAACACTGAAAAGAAACTAATGAAATTCCAAGGTATTCTAGGACGGCTGTTTTATTCTGATCAGTGGTAGATTGTGCTATTGACCAAGTGTCAGACACAGAGCAATCCACTGATTGAATAAAAGTGGGTACATAATCGGAGCAGAGAACTTTGCCAGGACTGGCTCTGTTCCTTTTCCTGTAATACCAAAAGAAACCTTCTCTTATTCCCCTTTTCCTTCTCTTTGCCATCCACACCCTCCTTCTCCTGTAGAGTGCAAATACATTTCCATTCACCCCCTCCTGCTTTTCCACTGCTGCCCCCAGATAAAATAATGCAAGGTGCCTTAGCTGGAGACACTGATGAAATATTTGCAGACCAGATATTAATCTGTTATCTGTTCTGTAGGTGTGAGATGTGATGAGGATGACAGAGGATCCTGCTCTGCAGGCCTTAAGTAATTTGAGCCAAAGATATTTAGATCTGTCTTTGGACACTGAAAATCAGTTATTTTGGGAGGGGGAGAGCCCTTGGGAAACCTACCTTGAACCATATTTCAAGTGCCAGGGGACTTGCATGAAAATTGGGTAATGAATGAAATTCTGATTGCAGAAAAATCGCTTAGGGACGTGCCTGCTGTTGCATGCCACTGCTCCCTATGTAAACCCTTAATGCTTAATGATGTAAACTTTTGTACTGCAGATTTTGTAATGCATTCTCTCCTTCAAACTGCTTTTTCCTCTTGGGCAAGGGGGTTGTCGGTTGGAATACTAGTTTTGTCCGCTGGAAAAAGATAAATAATTCAGCAGCTGCTGTGATGGTTTAATAGCACACAAGACCAGGTGTGAAGGAAGTAAACTTTCTCGCTGGGATGTCAGAGTTACCCTTACAAGAAGCAACAGTATGTCTGGAGCTAAGCTGTTGCCAGGTCTTAAGTAATATATTACCTTCCCAAGAAGAGATGTCTTTGTCGTTCAGTCTAGAATTTATTATGCAGTCCTTTGTCAGGATTTAGTTCCAGTGGAAGGAATGTCTTCTTACCAAAGACAGAAAGACTGAACTCTACACTTCTCCAACCCATCTTTGGGGTTGTCATGCCATGATGAACCAGCTTAAACCAGAGCCTCGAGATCCATCTGGGGCATGGCCTTTGTGCAAGGGCTTTTACAACATAGGTATTGAGGGTTCTTTTACCATTCCCATCATGGATCTCTGGGTTCCTGCAGCTGAATATCAGCCCTGCAGAGCTTTCCGTCCACACAGAGCTGAGCCACCTCTGGTAGGCTGTGTGACACCTCCTCAGCTTTCTAACTGCACACTACNGTCTCTGGGCTCCTGCAGCTGAATATCAGCCACCCCAGCACTGGCCCTGCAGAGCTTTCCATCCATGCAGAGCTGAGCCACCTCTGGCAGGCTGTGTGACACCTTCTCAGCTTTCTAACTGCACACTACTTGGGAGACAAAACATGCTCCCATTTTGCTCTCTTATTTTTATTCTATGATGTATTATCTTCGGTGTGGAGATGGAGAAGTGTAGAGGGGGAAGGGTGAAATTAGGAATTTGAGCACCTCAGAAGAAATACAAGAAGAATTAAAAAATGTAGAAGGAAAAGGGAACAGTTTTCCATACTGGCAAATGACACACAGCCCAGATGGGGCAGCACCACAACTTTTACTGATCACTACTTGGTATTAATTTCAAATCTGTTTCCTAAACTAAACCATTAACAGCTGAAGGTTTGATTAAGAAGAATTCCATGTTCCTTGCTACATTTTTCTGTATGAAGGAAAAGTCATTTTATGAGAAGAAACCTATCCTCATTTTTTAGGCAGTCCTAGCTTTCATATTCAAATGCATAATGAAGACTTATTTTCCAAATAAAACAATGTTTTCTTCCAAGCCTATTTCACTGACCAGGCACAGAAGAAGTTGTGTTGGGGGATTTTTGTTTGTTTTGTTTTGATGAATAAATATACGATCCCTCTTTTACAGACTGAAAAACTGTGTATAAAATTGAAGCCATCTGCCTCAGACAATGACAGGAATGTTGGCGAGAGAGCAATACCTGTTGCCCAAATCTGTTGCTAAATTGCTAGTCCACAGCAATTTACTCTGTATGCCAGCAATTTTATTTTCCAGTATATCTTTTTATCCTGCACCCAGAGTAAAAGATTTGTGATCATTTCAGAGGCACACTTACCCTGAAATGGCAATAAATGCCTGAGATAAAAGCAAAATATTTGATTTCTTTAATTCAGGGAATAAAAATACAACTATTATGATTAAAACACACTGAATTTTAGGAAAGGCTGTTCAATCAGGATAATTCCAGCTCCTACATCCTATATTTCCTATCATTGCTTGAGACACAGGCATGGAAAGAGTAGATTCCTTTATGCTGTCACTAATAGATGAATTAAGGTGAATTGTAACAAAAAAAAACAGGTACACATTTATCTGAACTTCTAAAAAGATCAGATTCACTGCATTATCACTCACTGTGTGTTCACTTTGAGGATATATGAGCAAGTGAATTCCCACGGCAAGAATGTCACCAAAAGCAAGCTTTAAATACGAATTGAGACAGTTAAGAAAAGTAAGTATCCGGAGTATTGAGTGCCAGTACTTAGAGCTGACAGATAACTGTAATCTAACATTAGCACAACTACAATCAGTGAACCAGAATTTTTCTTCTACATTATTTTTTTTCATCTGATTACATGACAAGTATTCATTTTCTTGTCTGTACCAGATCTGTGCGGAATTAACCCCATATTTCAGTATAATGTTGTTTTATTTGATTTTTGTTATTGCATGTGTTAACCCTTAAGTATTGTTATTGTATGTTATGGGAATAGCCCCTTAAGTATTTCTAAATACAACATATCAGCTTGCCCTCCTGGGAAGTCAAATATGTCTGGGAATGTAGAGAAGAAAACAATGGAGACTTGCAAATGTGGCAAAGGTTGCAATGTTGCTGCTCTTGGTGTCTCCTAACAGGGATGGATACAGGGGCTTTTGTTCTAAACAGCAGCTTCAGTAACTCTACATCCAGCTAAAATAAAATTTACCATGCATTTGGTTTTGGTTATATTCATGGACTTTGTCTAGGACATCCCCAAAGATAATTTCTTCCACTAGCGCTGAGGAGTATTATAGAGTTGGAGAATCATAGAACGGTTTGGGTTAGAAAGGACCTTAAAATCATCTTGTTCCAACCCCCTGCCATAGGGAGGGACACCTTCCACTGGACCAGGTTGCTTAGAGCCTGGCCTTGAACTCTGCCAAGGATGGGGCAGCCACAGCTTCTGTGGGTAACCTGTGCCAGGGCCTCACCACCCTCACAGCAAAGAATTTCTTCCTAATATCCAATCTATACTTGCCCTCTTTCAGTTTGAAGCCATTCCCCCTGTCCTGCCTCTACATGACCTTGTCAATAGTCTCTCTCTATCTTTCTTGTAGGTTCCCTTCAGGTACTGGAAGGGAATTAGGTCATCCCAAAGACAATACAGAAACAGTAAATGTAAACCTAATTTCTTATTTTTTATTAAAATATAACAGCCTTTATTTAACTCTCAGGAATGTCATCCACTGTGAGTCCCTCTCAGAAATTAATTGTCTGACTTCACCGGGGGTATGAGTGGTTCAACCTATTTATTTTTTATTTCAAGAGAGGGCAACATGTAAACTAACATTTAAATATATGTGTTGTATATGTGCATTTGTGCACTATCCCAGTAAACAAGAAAGAACGTTGAGAAATATATTCGTTCCAGCAATAGTTGAATGACAAAACTGAGGGGTTTTTTTAATGGAAAGTTTCAGAGGCATTGCACTAAAAGTAGGGGGTTTTTGAGGAAAAAAAAAAACAGGCAAGAAAAGATGTATCTCAGAAGTGAGCCTTTAATTAGGTACATAGGGGAAGAGGTTGAATATCAATTTAAGCTTTAATGTGTCTCTCTACCAAAGAGTAACCAATCTCTTTGCATGGGTGTTGAAGGGCAAACATCTAATTTCTCCTGGTGTCAAGGACAGGCAAAAATCTCAACACCTCTCTACAATAAGTGTTTTCTCCACAGATACAAGTATCACCAGGTCCAAGGCAGTGACTCCAGGTGTCACAGGCTGCCTGATGGGCTGATAACCAACAACCTATTCCACTCCATCACCCTTACAACCCCAAGTGAGTCTCTCCACGAGCGCCTGCCTCAGTTTCCCCACCTTCAGAGCAGTGGCAATGTTTGTTGTAACAGAGCAGCAACATCAGGCTGCTGTCACGTTGATAAGTGGCTCAGAGATCCCTGAATAGATGCTGACTTGGCATAAAAGCCTGTATTTACAAATGAAGATGTATTCCATTGTTATGAATATTGTGTGTTACAGGCTGCTTGCATTATCAATTTAACGTGCACGAAGATTCAATCAAAGCTGTTTAAGACCTTGAAAAAGACGCTGCTCTGTGTACATCCTGATAGGCCAAGTGTTGATTCAGCCTACACGCACGCACAAATAATATCTCGAGTCATTAGGGTCTAGTTTTTTTTAAAAAGCAGTTTCCCAACTTTGAAAAATCCTTTCTATGTGTGATCTGTAAGTTGCCTTCTACATTCGGAGCTGATAAAATGCAGGAATGTTCACATTCATGAGACAATAGCTCTGACTGAATGCTGTAAAATGAAATAGTCTCTTTCAGTTTTTCCTTTCAAAAGGAAAATTGCATAAATAATACATTTGGGCCTTGCAATACAAAACAAGCACAATAGCTACTTTACAGCTTTCATCAAAATGAAGGCCATCTTTTTCATTTATATTATGAAACTGGTAATACAATATCATCATCTCCGATTGGCTGAAATCACCTAGACGGTGAGCTCTCCTTTCCAGATAATGCCACTCACTCCCTGTGTCAATGGAATGTGTAATGGTGGGACATATAAGACAAATTTTTTTGTCATTGCCTAGCAATGAAGCTTGAAAAAAGTAATAATGGAGATTTATTGAGGAATAAGCAAAGCTTCCCAGTAAAAAAAGAATAAGACAATATCCGAAAAGTTTCTGTGTTCCTTGTCAATATTTTGCTTTTGCGTTTGTGTTCCTTTGCATTCTTAATATGCTCTTTTTCAAAGGGGAGAGAATATGTAACGATGGAAAGGGTAGCTTACTTTCAGAAGGACTCTGTGATAAAAGGTGTGGCCTTAATTTCCTGGTTAACATTAGATAGGTGTCACTCCACCAGTCAAAAAAAACCCCCCAAAAACAACAAACAAACAAACAAAAAAAAAAAAAACCACCAAACAAAAAAAAACCCCAAAGAAACATTTAGGAGGTGTCACAAAAGGGCAGGTGGCACATCTGGAGTAGTTTGGGCTCCATTCCCACCACCATCTGAGGGCTGTTTCAGCTGCTCCCTTGACAGCTGTCTTTGCCTTCTCCTCTCACTCTGTTCCTTGCCTTTCATTTATTGACCTCAGTCGTGGACTAAACCTGACACTGAACCAAACATGCAGCATGAGTAATCACACAAATCTATCCACAGTCGTCCTTAGGGAGTTCTCAAGCCCTCACAGCTACAGTTATTTTGCATTTCCCTAGCTCTTTCCGGTATCACGAGAGAATATGACATCATGTCTGGGTAAGGAATGAGATTTTCTTTCATATGATCATTGCTCTACCCTTCATTTTCTCTCCCCATCGTAGTGGCATTCTTTATTTCTCAGATGTATTCACAAATTACGCATCCTGAGCTGATTTTTCTCCCTCGTGGTGACCTTTCAGAATAGGATATGCTCCCAGAATGAAAACCAAAGCAAAAACATACCAGCAGTTGAGACAGAGACTTGGTGGGGCCACCTTTTAGACTGCAGAGGACATGTTGGTATTTTCTGACGAGTTTAGTTCCCATCTACTCCTGCCCACAATGCATTCCACTGGAAACAGGGGCAAACTAATTGCTAAATGTGCTGGCTTTAACTTGCATCAGATATAAAGGACATTTCACCAACCTCTCCCAGACAGTTCTCTACTGAAGCTACACATCTCAATGCTATGGAAGCACCAAAACCAGCTCACAGTGAGATATTTCAGTCCATCTTGCACTGTTTGCTAGGTCTTTCTCAGTCAGACTGGCAGATGCAGAGTTGCCTTTGGGGGTCCCTGGGTTTTGTCCAAGGTCTTTGACTATTCCTCATTAAGACCTTGAAAGGATTCACTGCACTAAGGTGTCCCACTGGTCTATTTAGAGACCAGCACGATGTGCTGAGTTAAAAACAAGACCTATCTGACCTATGAGACACAGCAATTCCTTGAGAATAATTTCTCCATTACTGTGCCTTGACTTTTCCCACTGTAAAATGAAATTTGGCTGGTCTGTGAGTGTTTTGAGCACCACTTGCCATTTTTATTGATGGCATCATGCCAGATATTGTTTAACTAAACCCCAGTTGTGTTTGAGATGGGAGAGTGTGCTACTAAACTTCCATGGTTAGTGCAAACCCTACCGAGGGCTCTGTTTCTTCTGCACTTAATCACTCTCACATTGATTTACAATTCTATTTTCTGCAAGGACAGACTTCCCTTGTTCTGTTTATTGAATTCAACAGTATGGGTTCATAATCCTTCTCCTTTCTCATTTTAACATTAGGGAGAGCGGAAGCTTCTCACTTTCAAGCTGGGAGCTTTCAGTTCCATTGGTAAATGCAGCTGGAACAGAAATTCCTACCTTAACTTTTTAAATTGTATTTTCCCCATCAAATGAAAAAACACAAACCTTCCATGCAGGCACTAAATTCAGGCATTCTAAATCCACATCTGGAAATTGAACATTGACACATATCTTCTGGGCAAAGCTGCAGCTATTAGATGTTATTTGAATGCCAAGGTCAACCATTAAAATTATTCCCTCTTCCACATCATTATAATATTGTACTACAAATGTCATCAGGATTGTGACATGGATTGTGAGACTATAACATTAATTTTCAGCTGGTTCGCAATTATATTTCTTTCACTGTGGAAGTGCTAGCTCTGATTTGATAAAGAATAATGCTGTGTCAGTACCTGGGAAGGAGAATGGCAGAGGAAAGATCCCAGGTACTGAGAATTCACCAGGAGAGCTCTGTCCCTCAAAAAAATCACCTTGGTCCAGGTCAGGTATCGACATGTGTCTGCTGAGGTATAAAACTAAAGTGTACATGATCAAATAGCCCATGGAGCATTTCACAAAAGGTACTTCCAGCACATTTCTGATTCTGTGGATATTTCTCCTCTCTTGCTGGACACAGCATTCCTCACTCTTCTTGTATCCCCAGCCTGGTGCTCAGGCAGAATATCCTGGTTCCCTCTGCTCTCACTTTCTCTCTAGGCTCTGCAGTCGCAAATCCTGTCCTGATGTGGAGGCCACAGCACAAAAACAAGCATTTCACAGTGAGCTTTAGTCATTTCTGCTTGTCCAAAAGCTCTTTCAAGGTTCACTCTTACCAAGAACCTTACAGTAAACTACCAGTAAAGTGGGAGTTGACTGAGAGTAGTCAATGTCCTTGAGGGATAAAAGAAAGAGGTCTTTGAAGACTTGTTTTCAACAGTATCTAAACACAGGAGGCTTAATTCTTGTTAGATGTGGACTTGTCCATTCTGCTTGATGTCAAACAAGAACCCTTTTTTCCTTAACTCTGTACTTATGGGTATAGAAACATGTGATGAGTATGTCCCTGTTGAGGACAGGACAAGAGGCCTCCTTGATTCAAGCAGTAACCTTGAGAGGAAGTTCAGTGTGGAGGGTGAGCACTTCATGCCCAGTGAAAGGAAGGGCTTTTTCAATCAGCCGCACAAGCAGTCTTGTGAAAACCTCTTCTTTCAAAAGTAGCAGGAGCAAAAAATGTTTTCTTGTTTACATGACCCATAGCCCTGTTACCACTCCCAGGTTTCTCCCTGCTGGTGCTATCTCTGAAAAGGGAAACTGCAAGGCAACAGTAAAATACACTTCTTACTTTTGTACCCTGTGAGCTCTTTGGGGTTTTGATTGCATCCTCTACTTCTACTTTTTTGACATCCTGCTACTGCTGTTATTTACTCACTCACCACCTCCTAATCATCCTGAAATGATGATAACATTAACAGCAATTAACCAGCTCTCCTCTAAAAATACACTATTTGATTGTGTAACAGTTCGGAGATGCAAAGACAAATAACTTAATTACTCTACACTTGATCTTTTCATACCTCAGTGTCATCCTTTCCTGAGGGAGAGGCCAGAGCTTGAGGACTGAGGAGGAAATATGTTAAAAAAAATTCTTAGTGTTAGCCTATGAAAATCCTGGTGAGTGGGTATTAATAGCAAGCAGTCAGCTCACGGAGAAGACAAATTGCGTCTCAGCAGAACAAAACCGAATGCATGTGGAAAAACAGTACCTCCTGAAAAGCACAATAAATTGTACTATGAACCCTACAGCCTTTAAACAAGCATGTAGCATAATAAATCATTTGTCAGTCCTTGCATCAAAGGTTTTCAACTCTTCTGTTGTTTCATGCATTCAAAGGTACTGTCTAAACAGCTCTTTGGAGTGCAGATTACCAGCAAGTGAGGTCCAGGCACATCTCAGGCTCCAAGTACAAGCCAGCAAATCGTGCCAGATCTCTGCTAGTACACCTGTCTTAGAAAAAAAAGCCATAACTCACTGGAGGGACAAGGAGAAAGTAACCCTGACCCAGGGTTAGGGGAAAGGGAAAGAAGGAGCTGACAGGGGCTCCAGGGAGCAGGCAGTGATTCCTTGGAGGCACTTGGGTGGTGGTTAGGTGACCTAGAGGTGATGCAACAGCAGATGTTCAGGGAGAAGTCTAAAGGTGAGAGGGATACAGTACAGGCGAGACGTGACACCAAAAGGTACAAACCACTGACCTAACACAGAACTGCCTCTCAGAAATTGTTTCTCAGTCTCTTTAGTGGAGTTACGATTTGCAGCTTTATTCAACTTTTTAGCTCCAAATATTCAAGTTTCTATAGAAGCAACAGGCAAACCAGACAAATCCTCATCTAACAAGGTTAAAGCCTCTTGTCCTTAAACACCACTCTAAGCAAGTCTTCAGAGTACAAAACCTGTTGCTTTTATTAAAAGTGTGGAAGGCATTATGCTCTCCCCTTAAACTCAGTTGGTTCAGTCATTTAATTTAGACACTTCCCTCTCCACCTGGTAAAGAAATTTAACTACTTTCTATGGCCTCATGAATAGCCTTGATTGTTTACCTCTCTGCTCTCTGTCTCAGCCTGCTTGGTAAACCTGAGTGGCCAGCAGGTTAGACTTCCACCTAAGAGGAGCTTCATTCACTTTTACTTGCTAAAGGTGCAGATACCAAAGACCTCAGAACAACATCTCAGGGCCCAGAGGCGAGAGGGAATCCATCCAGTCCTTCCAAACCCATCATCTTCTGCCAGATAACACAAAGGGATTGCAATCTACCCCACAGTCCCTGTGCTTTCATTTGTCCAGCTGCTCAAAGGTGACAAAAGGTAAGCCTCTGTGCAAACATCTTCAATGCATCATTCATTTCTTCTCAAAGAGCTATTAGGGATGTCCATGAAGTGCCCATTCCTATTTCTGCACTCTGTAGGTCCTTCAAGCTAGGGTACTTGTTCTCAAAGCCTCTGAGAATTTAGAGATACACAGAATATTCTGACTGAATTTTGTACGTCCTCATCTCTGCTCTACATTCCTATGAAGTAAGTGGCTTTCAACTATAAACCCCTTCTTAGCTCGTGTATTTTCTAGCATATACTTTTATACCTAAAATACACACGAATTGTATTAGGATTGTGTTTGCTGGGCTGAGAGATCATTATTACCCATACTGATGATCANGCTATTAGGGATGTCCATGAAGTGCCCATTCCTATTTCTGCACTCTGTAGGTCCTTCAAGCTAGGGTACTTGTTCTCAAAGCCTCTGAGAATTTAGAGATACACAGAATATTCTGACTGAATTTTGTACGTCCTCATCTCTGCTCTACATTCCTATGAAGTCAGTGGCTTTCAACTATAAACCCCTTCTTAGCTCATGTATTTTCTAGCATATATTTTTATACCTAAAATACACATGAATTGTATTAGGATTGTGTTTTCTGGACAGCATTATTACCCATACTGATGATCACATCATCTAAATCTGGGAAATCTCTGGAGCCAGTATCCAGCTTCACCTAGGTAACCACAAGTTCACTTTCACCCCTGTCTTCATCTAAGTGTGTAGGTCAGACAACAAAGATGAGAGACAAATAAAGACAGGTAAATAGTTGCCCTTGCAAACTATCTGAACCCAAATTGGGCTGAATTTTTTGGAGACTCTGTGTGTGGTTAGTGTGTGAGCAAAACCATCAAGCTTTTTTTTTAATTTTTGGCCTTTGCTCTCATAATATTCCAGACACTTTAGAGATGTCTGTCACCCATGTCAAAGGTAAAAAACCTCTCCTCTTCAAGCAAATGGCCATACTGGACATGTGTTATCACAACACATCAAGTAGAAGACCATTAAAATAGTGGGGAGGTGCCCATAAATACAAGGTTTTTGGGAAGAAAAAGAAGATAGAGAGTATTTTACTACTGGAAAGGGACATTATATATTTCCATTTCCTCAGTTATACCATGTTTAAATCAGACAGGACATCTCTCCCCTTGTTCCAAACTATTTTTAAAATACTATATATTGTCTCTTTACGTTCCTTTCTATGCTGTGGGTGGCTGAAAATGGTTCACTGACACCTCCACATAGCCATTTGACTTCAATGTTTTTACATGAAACCCACCTCATTTTCTTTTTGGGGATCAGTACCTCAGCCATCCCCAACACCAGCTCACAGAAAAGATTGGAGAGGAACTCGTACGTCAAAAGCTAAGAATGAAAAAAATTACAAGCAAGAAATTAAATCATTAAAACTCATCAGTATTTTGCCCAAAATATTTCATCATAATACTTCACTCTATCTTGCTGCTCTAGACCGCAAAGCACGTTGCACAGGATGATAAATTACATTATCTTCATTTTACAGATGGGAAACTGAGGCATAGGAAAGCAAATAGACTTTCTCAATGAATTGATAATATGAAACTTATTTTCTGACTCTCAGTCTGGCAGTCTATTCAGTAGACTATCCTGTCTTTAATTCCTATTTGAAAAGGGTGAAAGAAATAAATGTGCTGTTATGTTAGCTTTTGCAAATCCATTTTCCTTTAGCACCAAGACAAAAAAAAAAAAAGCAGGAGTCAAATGCTTAAAATAGTTAAAATATTAAAGCACACAATAAGACTATTTAGTTGCATTTACAGCTGGCAGGAGACTCTGACATCCTATTTTTATTTTATATTTTTTATAGCTAAAGATTTCATTGTACTACCTGAAAATCATGGTAGTTTGCCGACAAGCTTGCAGCTTCAAGTGCTCATTTTCAAGCCAACTGTATTTGAAAACAATGTTTGGCACTGAAAATAAGCAGAGATATAAGAAAAATATTAAAATCGCTATGGGAGTGACAGGAAAAAATGGAGTGAGACAGATTCCTCCAGCCTGATCCTTTATGATTCTTTTCTAGTTATTGAGTATATAAATTTCAATCCCCTAGTACAGCTGAGGGGGGAGAAAAATACATGATTATCATATCACTCAAAGCTGCACAACTTTAAAATCAGCTCCAAAATAAATTCACTCCCTATAAAATGACTTTTAATATTCTTTTCCTTAACATAAGTATTAAATTTTGTATGATTAAAAATTTATTTACTCTCTCTCCCTTAATTTAGATTTTTATTTGTTATCGCTGCCGTTCCCATCTGATCTCAACAAAATCTCTCTGTACTTTATGGCAAGAGCATAGCACTACCTGTGACACATCACTGGGCTTTGGAGGCTAAGCCTTAAAGCAAATTAAAAGTGACCAACCTGGTGGCTCAGACAATGTGCATTTTGCAGCTGTTTCACAAAGGGAGAAAGGGGACAAGGCAAGGGAAGCAAGAGTCCTTTTCCTGGGTTAGGAAAGCATATGTGGAGGAGATACATGTCTACAGCAAGAGCCTGTTACTAACTCACATGGTGACACACTGGAATTGTGTCATATTAACTCACCCTGTTCTTCTATAACTCACCAGGTCTGAATGTGTCCCAAGAAAGGTCAATAAAATAAAATAAAATAAAATAAAATAAAGTGAACTTCATGCAAATTATCTCCCTTCAGAACACTACACTGAATATGCTCCTCTCCGATACAAGGTAGCTCAGACTGGGCTTGTGCCAGTTACAAAAATAATAATTAAAAAAATCCCTAACAACCTAAAAACTGTTATGATCTATGAGAAAAATATGATCTAGTGAATGCTGGCAGGAACATGTGCATAACCACCAGTGAACCAATATCCTTTACTGTCCATGACAGTTGTTTTGCGAAATGACTTGGGTTTTGTCAATACTCATATTTTTTCCAGTTGTTCACCCTTAACTTGAATTTTTTGTGCATGTTTTTCGGTGGAATATATGGGACTAGGAGGAGTGAATAATTATTTTAATCTAAGAGTGGTTCTTTCAAAAGGTGTTTATATCAGGGGGTTTAACTGTTGTGAGCTTCTTGCTGTCCGTGCCTTGTGCACACTCACTCTGGCACGCTACATTGCCTATTAAATTATATATATTTTCAGAAAAACATTAGAAAGGTCATATTAGAATATGTCTTTCTGATCCAGTATCATCCCATGCCCACCAGTCTTTCAAGCAGAGGAAACCTTGATATTTCCTGGATGAAGCATCCCAGCTCCCACTTCCCACGTGCACAGGTGTTCCCACAGCACATGGGTGCTGTGGACTCTCTCTCCACGGATTGCCCTAATAGAATTTTGAATGCACATAAGCTTTTACTGTCTGCCACATACTGCAGTAATTTTTTTGATCAAACTTTTTCAGCTGTGAAAGAGTGCCCGTAAAAAACTGTTGGCTATAAAAATTCACCCAGGTGGCTGCTCCGGATTCCATCAGCCTAACCTGGAGGGACCAGCACTTCTGGCTGACACATCACTGGCCTTCTGCTCCCTCTCACAGCTTACCATGAAAGATTTAAACATACTCAATAGACAAGTCAGATTTTGAAATACTAAACTCCTACTCTAAATGGAATAGCTTTGCCTGCACACCAGGGAATGGGCCCACGTTAAAAAGAGCCAACGATGCCTCTCCTGGAACAGCAGCTCACTCAAGACCCAATAAAGACCATCAAGAAAAGCCCAATTTGAAGTCAATGTCCATATTTTCACCTTAATATAAGCTGATTTTGGCTTACTGTCTCTATGTACAAGTAATATCAGATTTGTCATGGAGTCTTTATAGAAGATATATTTTAAGCCCTCTAAACTGCATGAAAAACCCAAGGATTATTTTTAAGAGCTATGCTCTTTTTCTTTCACTGATCACTGTTAGAGCAAATCACAAAGGCTGAACCATTCTTGCCAGCTTTATTGTTTGCATATATTTAAAATAAAACTTTTATTCTATTTAAAAACACTTTGATGTTACTTTTCATGCATCTTTTTTCCTTTATAAGAATGTTATGAGAAATTATTTTGAGAAACACTTACACAGATGTGCAATATCAACACTGCTTCAGTGTGTGAAGGATGCTCCTGAAGAAGGTGCAAAAGACCAATTCCCCTCCAGCCCTTGAAATGTGGTCGAAATATTAATTGAATATTTTTATTTGATAATTAGTCCAATTTTTTGCATCCAATCCGACCGAAGATACTTTTATTTCCTGGTCCTTATGTTTAGACCAATGAAGTGCACGATGTGCACAATTTTAGGTATCACACAGCTAGATAATAATCCACTCCCATTGTTCAAAAATCCATAGGTTATTCAGGCCACACCCCATGCTGTTTATATTCAACAAATAATTCACAGTCTATGTAGGAGCCTGGAAAAGAGGAGGCTTTGGTCTGATCAGATTGAAGCTTTCCAGTGCCTGAAGGGAACCTACAAGAAAGATGGGAAAGACTTTTCACAGGATTGCGTAGTGATGGGACAAGGGAGAATGGCTTCAAACTGAAAAAGTGTAGATTCAGATTAGATATTAGGGAAAAAATCTTTACTATGCTGTCTTGGACAGTGGTGAAATGTTGTAAATTTCATTGCAAAGATACAAGAAGTAATATTCCAAAGACAGTGTTCTCCCCAGCTTTAAACTGGAGCTGGGAGGGGCGTGTGGGGAATTCAAGCCTTAGCAAACTGTGCAGTGAGGGGCTGTAGGAGAGAATCTGTGCCATTGTGATGAGACACTGAGTGAATGTGGTGACCTTAAAATGCCCTTGGAGAGGGCCAAGAGCAAGGCAAGTTCTCTAGGAAGGAGCCATGTATTGAGCTAGAGGATTTGAGGCTGCACTGGGTGGGATATGAAGGGACTAAGGCTAAAAATGCTGTGAAATTTCTACGTCTCTACACACAGACCCCAAACAGGTGGGTGCAGTCAGCTGCTGGATGACAGAGTCATCACCAGGAGCCTAAAGACAAGATGATGTTCATGTCATGACTGCACATGACCCTCAGTGCCACAGTCTGGTTGGCATGGTGGTGCTTGGTCATAGGTAAATGTGTAAATGGAGGTATTTTCACAAAAAATTAAATAATAATAGCAAAACTAATAATAATAATAAATATTAATATTTAATAATAATGTAAATTCTTAATTAAATTAATAATAATATTTAATAAATTAAATAATAATAGCCAAACGGGTTGAGCTAAGCAATTTTAAAAATCATTACAGTGTGATATTAAATATTTCATTCTCTTACCAGTGTAGGGTAAGATGACAGATAGGAGATGAAATTTTAAAGTTCAGTCTATCTGTCTACCTACAGCAACCACCTCGGCATTTACACCATGGTCATCACTGCTTTATCTAAGGAGCTATCAGAGCAGTTGTGAACTGGGAAGTTAAAAGAAAAGACCTCTTTTTATCTCAAAGGTCATGTGGATGCTATAAAAATACAGATACGTAGTTCTATGAAATCTTGCAGGTTAAAAGGTACATCTATTAAAACAAAACACGTGTGCAGATCCTCATTTCCCTGCTCCAGCCTCACTGCAGGGGCACAGCTGAGCTGTGCTGGAGAGTCTGGGTCCTGTTACTGGGGAGGGAGCAGCAAAAATCTTTAGGATTTTGGGGAGGTGACATTCAGGACACCTCTTTGTTCCTACTATTGTTGCTGTTCTGCTGGTTCAGTTTAAGATATGCAAATAACTAGGGGCATCTTGTCAGGGAAAGCTGGTCCATCCCTCGTCCTTAATGGGACACCCAGAGAAATTCAGGCAGCAGTAGTTCCCCATGGCAAACAACCCCAGGGTCTCCTCCACCTCACCCACACTCTAGTTCCAGCTGAAGGCTGGACATGGGACAGCCTTGCAAAATTTCCCCTTTGAGAGGCATTCAAACTCTCACTGCTTTCAAAAAAAAATAAAAAATCAAGGATGCTTCTACTTTCTCCCATCTTTCATGAATCTGGTCAAATGCAGGAGGGAAAAGCAAGAGAGTGTTTTTTTAAATGCAAATATTACCCTCCTCTTCTACAATCTTTAGCAAACAGGCTTGACACTCAATAACCCAATTAGGTAAATGGTAATTTTTACTCAATTTATGGCTGTATAATCAGGCATAGTGAGGAAGAAAGTGACAATGCAAATGGGGGAGGTATCAAGGAGATTTTGTTCCCTCTGCTAAAAGGTTTACAACTCCCTAACAGAGACATTATGAAAAACCTGAATTTAACCTGCCCCAATTATTAAAAAGAATCTGTAAAGAAATTTATTTGAAACCAAGAACTTATGAGCAGAAATGAGCCCAGTGTTCAGAAATACTAAGATCCCATATTCTCACTGATTTCAGTCAAGCCTTAGAAGTTCATGATATGGGAAAACAAAATGTCCATACACAGGGAAAAAAAAATAAAAAAGCACTCTTGTGTTATGACATTAAATTCTAGGTCTAATGTTGTGCTGGGAATAGTTATTTACACTGCTGGCAAATTTCTTATTGGAAATCCTAGTCCACTGAGAATATTCTCCCCAACACTCCTTCCCCCCAAAAAAACCCCCTAAAACACTACTTTTAAAATTCTTCTGGTTTTTTACTATGTGTGAAGTTTCATTAATTGCATTCATAAATACCTACATATATGTAGATGTAATGGTCTATGTATGGAAATCTATAGCCATATATCACATATGATGTAATGGAACCTCACATGCAGACATAAACCTTGTGCTGTTGAGGCCTTTGTATTTATCTGAGTCCATCTCCTGTTGGTAACAAAAGTAAAATCTCATACCACTTATTTGTCTATTTAACTATGGATTTAGGTTCCCTGCTTCTCATACTCAGACACTCTTTCCCAGATCAGGTAGCTGAGTCACAGAACCAAATAATTCTCAAAGATCAGGAAAGCAATATAAACTCCCAGTAATATCACAAGACAGGTTAAACATACTTGATAGATTACAGTGACATACCCAAATACTGGGTTATGCAATAATACTTTTGGTAGCTAGGCAACTTTTAAAAATCCTCCTAGTTAATTAATTCAAAGTCACAGAGACTTACATTTCTCAGTAACTTAACTACTTCTGAAATGTTTCCTAGCCTAACTTGTCAAAATGCATGCCGTAACAAACTTGAGCCAGTTTAAATCCTGAGGTATCTTTCTGATGTTTAAACAGCTGACTGTTTCACTGCTACCTTTTTTTAATTAAACTGTACATCCTGAAAATAGCATGGTGACAAAACATGCTAATTGCTGATGTTTGAGTGACCTCCTGAGACTGGCCATATGTTAGGAAACACTGCTTAGCAGTGACTCCTTCGCGTGCTGTGTTTGACAGAGGCATTAGGGAAATGGAAAAGCCAAGTGTTCACTGCTCCTGGAATGGAGCTAATTCTGGACTGTTCAGCGCATTTAAAAATATGGATTCCATCTGCAAAGGCAGCCTGACTCCATTCCCACTGCAATCAGTGGCAACAGGTCAACGCTTCACGCTTTGGAAAATCCTCACTTTGACGATCACAAAGGATTCACTTCCTAATGAGAAGTTCCCCTCGGAGCCCTAGTGCCACTTGGATCAGTAACTCCATGATCACACTGGTGCTCTCACACTTTTATAGGGCTCCAGTCTTTAAACAAACGCTAGCAGAGGCCCTAACACACTTCTGTTACTCCTTTGCTTCTCGCTGCTTCACAATTCTATATTATGCAAGAATTAGAAATACAGCAGATGCAATGATTATGTCTAAAGTTCCAAATAATACAGCAGCAGCAGTGTAAAATAAATGCAAGTGCCATTTCATGCAGTTTTTGGGGTTTGCAAAGTGTAGCTGTTCATTACAGTAAAACCCCAAGTATCCAGTAGCAAGTTCCTGCTCCCATACCTTACCTTGGAACATCATCATTGTACATTGTTTCACAATACTCAGTTTCACAGCATAGTGTCCAACAAAACCATGCAAGAGGCTCACTAATGTCGTGAGAGAGAGCTTATTGTCAATGAAACAACTTTGTTTCTTTCACAGTGCGAACATACAGATAATGCTTTTAAAGTGGGCTGGGCATTTTTGGAGGTTGCTGTACTTCTGAAGCAGCAGAATAGTGTTTGATGTTTAGCTCTACCCAGTTTTGCTCCATCTTCTGAAATGGCCATCCTCTACTGGGTCTCCTGCATACCCTCTCAAGGTATGTTACCCAAAGTCCAAGCACTGCATAAGTTTCAAAATTTACTCTATAAATAGAATTTATATACATGCAAAATAATTAGGCTCAAAGAAGAATCATTATTTGCAGGAGCAAGCCAAAAGGCATGGTCTTCACCAGCATTATTGCATCTATTCTTCATCAGCAAGGATAAAACACTAAAAATAAGAACAAGTCAGATTAGGGAGAGGAAAAGATTTGGGGGTACAAAGGAAGGAAAGCAGTAGAGAAAAAGGAGAAGGAAAAGTGAAGGGACTGTATGATATACATTAAGAGATTAAAAGGAAAAGCCATCAGTTGTTAGCATTCAACCCTAATATTGTATTTCACCAAAGAGAGAACTAAAAGACATTAACTTGTGTGTACTTTCTGATTTGTAAGTGTCATGCTAAGGGTTAGAAGATGAACAAGTAAAGGATAAATCTATTTGGAAACTTTTGTTTGAACTTCCTTAGCATGTCTTTGACAGCAAAGCCAGTCCTTATAAACTCTTTCTACAAGGACTTTAACAAGACATTTTAAAGATAAATGTTCACAAAATATTAGCACAGAGAAAAATCAGAATTTTTAATCATGAAAATTTTCACTGCAAATTTAATTCTAAATCTTACAAGCATCTGTCTTATAAAAAATCACTCCTATGCCATAAGCAAATAGAAATAACTTGAAACCAAACTCACAGTCATCAGTTCTGAGGTTATCCATATGCTGAAACAGAGATGTATGAAAGCTATGTGAAGCTATGAATACACTTTAACTATGTACAAATAACAATCAGAAGAAACGGTTAAATTTAAATAATTATTCATTGCAGCAAAATCAGACTCTGCTCTCCATAACACATTTCTGGAAAAATACTTTTGGATTAAATTCTATGATGATGATCTTTAATTTCATCTTGCGTGTATAGTTTGATTTAGTTTTCAATAATTTTAGCTACTCTCTTAACATTTAGCATCACAACTTCACTGCACTTTTGCATTTGTCACCTGAAATGAATGTATCCTTTTCTCTTTAATCCCTCTTGTTCACTAGGATGTCCCATTTTCCTCATTCTAAAAAAAAAAAAAAAAGCAAGGGGAAGTGATTTTTGTGCTTTCTACCGTGTTTAATTTTTATGAATACACTTCAAGTTTTTGGTTTCACAGAGGGTCTGGGCAGCCAAACTCCTGAAGCACAGATTAAGAAATCACATCCTAAATTACAGTCATTGCTACAGAACTTTGTGAACTGACCATCATGATTGCAGGTGTTCTCAGCAAGCAGTCCAAGCTTGCTAGACTATTTTTTCAGATTCAAACCTGTATTAAATTCTTTTATAAGGTATTGCCTCTTCAGTGTCAGGTTTTCTCCGCACGACATCCAACATAGGTGGCATTCCACCCCAGATGATTTTGTTTCTTCCAGTGAAAGCAAGCTCTTCCTCTGATTAATCTCCTCTCTAAAGATACATGGACACCCAATCAGTTCATAAATCCACCAGTTCTGTTTTCTAGACCTCTCCTCTCCCGCCTAGATCAGGATCTGAGCCAGTGTCCTTCTCATGGGTGTATCACCACCACTGCAGACTCAACACCTCCATTTGTAGCCCAGCACTGTGATCATGACCAGGTTCTATCAGAAGGTCAATAACTTGGTTGTCAGCTGTGGCTTAGAACTCTAAACCATCATGTTCAAACTCCTTCCCAGACCTGAGATCCACTTTGCTATACATTCACGTCACTTACTTCCCAGTTATGGCAACTGGCTTTCCCTCTGGCCTTGACCTTGTGCAAACTTATTCACTTTATATTCATGCAAAACACTCCCGTGAAGTCCATTATCTGAAGTCTACCGTTTTAGGATGGGCCTAAAGTGCAATTTATCTCTCTGTGCTCTTTGGTTCCTCCTTCCTGCTGTGTCAGACAGGAGCTGTTTGTTTTCCCCCCTACACTGTGATTTCTCTTTCACCATCAGGTCACAGCGTTCTTGTTTACAAGCCACTTGTCACATTTCCCGACTGCTAGAGTATACTTTCTCTAATGGCCCATTATACACAGGTTTTGAAAGAGTTCTCTGCAAACACCCACAAAGCCATGTCAATTACCTTCCTTCTTATAAGCTCTTCCCAAGGCACCCAAAAAACCTCCTGCTTTCAACATTAAACTACCATGCTGGGGCATCGTTTTTTCCTTTCTCTCCCCTTTGCACATCCCCACTGCTGTTCTGGGTTTGTGCAGTGCTCAGCACAGGGCAGCTCTGTCCTGTGACCACAGCTCCCACGAGCTGCAGGGTTACTGGAAAAGGTCATCAACAAAAATAAAACCTGTGTGAAAAGTAAGGCAAGGGAGCAAGACTCTGCCTTGCACTGTTGGAACACTTGACATAAAGGCAAAAAAGGAAAATGCTAACTTATGCTGTCATGCAAACACCAGAAATTCCAAAAATAATAGTAGCCCGTCAGACCCTACACTAAATTGCTCAAAGTCCTGTGTGTGCCAATCTTTTCCTGCTTTTCTCTGTGTTCTGTAAGTAGCTGGGACTTGAAATGATAATGCAGGTTCATCTTTCCCAGCCTTGCAGATATCTCATCACCACAGCATTACTCCAAGTTATGAAACACAGACATTAATTCAGTGTGTTACTACCTCCCCCAGTCAGTCCAGAGGCACAAAGCAAAACTGCAAAAGTTCTGCAGCGTGTGTGATTTACAAGATGTTCTTAAATTTTAAAAAAAATATAAAAAGCCTGTCTTAATAACAAGTGCAAGATCTGATGTTTGAGAAATATATTCAAGTCTGCTTCAAAATGTTGGCATTTTCAAGACAAGACCATTTAAAGGGCATAACCTAATGAATCATTAGCACCAAAGCCCATATAAATTAAAACTATAATAAGGTGCTTTTAGAATCATCAGCCTCCCTTTTTTTTTGTCCACCCTTGTTATTTCACTTTCAGAGAATATCCAGAAGTACATTTACTTAAATGTCTCTTAAAAATGGCTCACTCTGATAGATTTGATGGACTCCATTTTTCTTCTGTCACAGGAAATAAATTGGACCTCGTGTTTTTAAAAAAGAAAAAATGTGTCATATCAAATTCCTATTCTCAATAGAAGGGGAAAGACATTTTTTTCATTATCAGGATCTGCCCTAATTTCAGATTAAGTTTTACATGATACACATGAATTCATATATTTACTTTCTTTCTGCAGGTGTAATGGAATATTTTGTTCACACATGGATATTTTTTGTGGACTCTTCTATTCTTTTCCTCCACCCCCCAAAAGGAAAAGCAGTATCTCCTAAAAATCCTTCCTAAAACACGAATGTTTCACTGTGAAGGATGGAGCCAAAGTGAACTGTTCTTGGGAAGTTTGCTTGGAAAATCTTTCCAGCTCACCTGAATAAATTTCCTTATGTGATTCTGTGCAAATTAGCTCTCTTTAATTTAACAGGCCTGTGCTCCTTTTTTTTTTTTTGCACACAGACAATTTGTGGGACCTTTTACTTTTGAGGCACAGCTGCCTGCAAAGGTGGAATAAAGCTAATCCAGGAACAGAATAAGCAAGATCAACAAAGAAGCCCTAAATGTTTGAGGTCGCATACCAAATATAGATATAATAGATATAATTTAAAAATACATTAAATTTCTACAGTGCTTGAACCAACAAAGCAGCAATCTGAATTTCTCACCCTGCAAATGGTTAAAGATGCCAACACCTGAGGTTTGGGTCCAGCCTGTATTAGAGGTGAGGTGAGAAAATTGGGGGATAGGAAAAAAAAAAAAAAAGCAGTCCAATTTAGGAGTTCTAGTTCCTAAGTAATTTAGTTGCTTCCAGAAACCCACCCACATGGACAAACATGAAAATGAGCACCTATAGTCTGGATGCTGGTAGTACACCCACTTCACCAGACTGCTGTTAGTCATTTCTAGCAAAATCTCTAGAGCACGAGCCAGCATATGAGCCCAAATATTATATTCTTTTCCTTTTTCATCTTCTTACACATTACTGACAACTGAAAGGTGAAAGAAGTGCAAGCTAAATAAAAGTACTAATTAAAGGAAAATATTTTCATATTTGTTTTGATTTGAATGGTTTAAGTGGGACGAGCAGAAGCAAGGACCGACTGTATGGAGAAAGGGGAGGAGAAAAATAAGACTTATTTGTGAGAGATGTGTCATTGACTCATTAAACCCAACAACACTGAATTATGCTTGGTTGGAAACAGTCTCACACTGGCAAAATGAGGTACATGGTCAGTAGCCTGTTCAAGTGTTCTGCTAATTTGTGCATTTTCCTGGTTTTAAAAGAAGTGTCAGGACGAACGGTGTGATCTCTCTGCAATCATTTTCCACTAAAGCAGTATTTCACAAGTCTGCAATACCTGGGGAATGTGGAATTCCACGCAGTGTAACGTGTCTCTGAGGATACAAGCATCCATCTTCCCTGCTTCCTTGCCAAGGGATGAGTCTCTTGAGCATTACCAGGCTGCTGTGCCATGGAGTAACCCTCAGGTTTTGTAGAGGCTGATCAGAACTATTTTAGCCAAAACCACAAACCATTTCATTTTTCCAAAAAAGGAAGAGAATTTCATAAAACTGATCTGGCAAGCAAGATCATGAGCCTAAGGAGAGCCCAATTAAATTCAACAGATTCTCTCTGATGTGGCAGCAAAGGGGAAGAAGCACTTAAAGGAAAACTGAATCATAAAATAAAAGATAATCTGTTCACTACACACAATTACAAGGAAGAGTAAATCATTACAAAAAAGGCTTAAATATGTAATCTACTTCATTCATTTTTCTCCCAAGTATAAACAAAATGTCTTTATCCAAAGTTTTGAGGGCTTATAACTAATTAAAAATATTCATAACAAACAAAATTACTTGCTCAGTCCAAATAACTCCCTGCCCACATAAATCAAATCAGCCCAGAATCACAAAAAAATTCCCAGCTTGCCTCATGCTCTTCAACCCTCAGCAAAAGCTCAGCAAAAAATAGCTATGCAGCATGTTCTGAAAGTTAAATTTGGGCTATTTTGGACCTCAGGGAGAATAAATTCTGAAATCAAAGAATCTTCATGGAAACCCCCTATCACCATTTCCTTTCTATTAAGTGAAAAGCTCGATCATTTATGCATCTCTGCAGATGATATGTATGGTAATACACAGATACCTAAAAAATAGCCTGTTAAGAGGACCAGCTGAGATAATTTCCAACAACTTTCGCTCAGCTTGGAGCAGCAAAGAGCAGAGGTGTAACATCCCACAGCCAGATAGCCACAGTCTGCACTAGAATCATTTTTAGGGGTAGCTCAAACATGTTTGGCAAACACCCAAGCACCAAAGGGGAAAAGGTGCATGTAGAGCTTAGACAGCTGCCATCCTTTAGCTATGAGACCCTGAAGAATATCTTTTGGCTTGAGATGGGCACTGGGTCGGATTTTTTTCAGTGTGCTTAGGGTCCAAGGAAACTGGTGCAATATTCAAATCCCCACCACATGAGAAGCATATTTTAATGATCCATCAAAGGCGTTTTGTGAGGTCCAGACTAAAACAAGTCCAAGCCCACAGCCTGGACCCTCTGAGTTGTTTCTCAACACAACTTCAGTGTTGAAAACCTGCTTGTTTCTTTCTCCCAGTTCACTCTCACCACTGTCATCACTCTTTCCTGGGCTGAACTCTGGCTGTTTTGTTGCCCTCCACACACACACGCACTCGTCTCAAATGCTCACCAAGGTCATGTGAAACAGGGAGAAAGAGGTGGGAGTCACTGGGATTTGTGTCACTCGTGCAAACTGATTGGTGTATGAGAGCATAAAAGTGTGTGCAAAGTCCCAATTACAGGTCAGTCTACCTCAGGTTCATCAAATTAGCAAAATTACAAATTACACATGTTTTGTAGTGAGGTGGGGCATGGTTGACTAAACCAAAATCCCCCTTTCGTAGTCAGAACATCACTAAGGTTGCCTGCCAAAGTGTAGACAACTGAAAATGTATCAGCTTTCATAAACTTCTGGAAATAATCCAATTTTGCTAATAACCTGCAGCCACAAAACTGGTATCAGTCTGCCAAGATGCCAGACATCAGTCTAAGAAAGGTGGACATTTCCTAGTGTTTTCAACTCTTTGCTCTCATATATTTTAGTCGTGAAAAGGATTGTTTCTCTAATCACCATCCAACATCTTGCAATAAGCAAAGTGACTCACTTTCAGAGCACTATTTACATTGAGAAAAGTAAAAAAAAAGCAAAAAAAAAAAGAAATCTGCTTAATACATACTTGTACTTGCAGCATACCAGAGAAGAGTCAAAGCCATAAAATTAGTCTTCGAACTTTGCCAAGGACAGAGGGAGCTCACAGCCACTGTTCAAAATGAGAAATATTTAATTATGCAGAAACTAATTAATATTAGAATTACAGCCTTTTCCTTACATAGGTCTTAATCCACACTTTGTCCACCTCTTACTCTGAAGCTCTTGTTCAAACAAACACGTACAGGCTCTTCTTAAAATTTTATATTCCAAGAGGATCTTTATACGGTGACCTTATTCTGATTATTACTCCACGGTTTTACCGTCCCATTTGCTCCTGAGCAAAAAGCATTTAAAATTCCAGAGTAGCTTCACAAACTTCACACGTGGCTGACAGCAAACTCCCGGGTTTTCCAAAGGTTTTTCTGATATATGGTGCCATGGGAGCCAGAGACATACCCCTTCAGAAGTCTGAATGGAGACAACCCTTGTGAAATTCAGTGTCAGGGGCACACTATACAGTCTGTGCCCAGAAAAAAATGGACACCGAGGGTAAAGTACAAAGCACAAAACCCTCTCATGTTGCTCAAAGGTGTGGACAGCAGCAGAGCAGAGGTCTTGCAGATATCTACACAGTTGCTAAAAGTGGTGGAGGTTCAGCAGAAAGACAGCTGCCCGTCTCAGGTCATTGCCTATATGTGCATAGCCCCAATTTTACTGCATTTTTTATAAATCACGCCTAAGGTTGACACGTAAATTAAATTAAATTATTAGTATATTAATATCTAAGACTCACTTTCAAAGAGAACAAATGCTGTGAATGCAGATCTCCTCACTTATCTGAGAACACTAGGCTGGAAGTACTGAAACAGCCACAGCTCTATACAGCAGTTTCTGTGCGTCTATAATTTAAAGGTACCTAATGCACTCTATTTTAAACTTCTATTTTCAGTTGTTTCTAGTTTTGCCAGACTCTCAGAATCTGCACTGAAATTTTCTGCAGCAAAAGTCTGCCTCAGGCTTCCCTTCCTCCCCTTTTGTTTTCTGAGTTTCAGTTAAAACTGCTTAGCTATTTCTGAGAACAAAGAACTAGGAGAAAAAACATGTTGTTTTGTCCATTGTTTAAAAAAAATATATATCCTGACTGTGAATCTCTACTGTCTCCTTCTTTTGAGTGGGATGTAAAAGGTCACATAAAAAAATCGCCCTCACGCTAGGGATATGGGTTCTTATATCCCTGTGAAAAGCTGCCCAAATTTGGCCAAGTTAAGAGCCTCCCAGGGATTCTGGTTCATATGCATCAGTAGAGACTTCAGAGATTAACTTTTATATTTTTCCCAAGATTCAGCTGCCACTTAAACGCTCTAATCCTTTCCCTGTTCTCCTTCCTCCTGCCTGCCTGGGCTGCCCTGTGGCCATGCCCATGGCCTGAGAGAAAACTCTCCGTGTTTCTCACCTGTCCCCACCCAGGCACCCCAGAAGCTCTTAGGGAAGAGGCTTCAAAGCTCTTCTGTGCCCCTCAGCTCAAGCTTTTCAGGGGGAAAGAACTGAATAAAAGGGAGAGAAGAGCTGTGGGACGTGAAAGCGAAACAGCAAAGCACCAAGAGACAGCTAGGTGAGCTAAGGCAGATGAAGACAGCAGTCAAAAAGGAGCACGAAAGGATTACATAAGGAAAATGTGAGGAAGGCAATGGTGCAGCCGAAATTTAGGAGTCCTGTGCTGTTTTCAGCAAGTGGAACTCTCAGGAAAGTGGGCAGCACATTGCTGGCTGTGTCACTGCCACAGGCATTAATGCTGTTCTACTCTACGGTCTAAAGATTCAAAAGTGCTTTAAACAACCTTAAACTCCACATGAGTCACTATTTTATACTTCCTTTATTTTATCCCCTTTTATATTTTCCAAAAGAGGAGCTACATTAAAAATATCTGTGATGAAAAGCCAAGTATGCAGGTATTCCACACAGGAAATACCAGTATTATTGTGTTTACATGCAACCTCAATTTACTTCCCTTATGAATACAAATCATTATACCTCTTTTAGCTTTTACTAACACAATCACCTGTCTAATTCACTGCATGAGAGAAACTACCTTGGGAAAAAACTTTGACTATATGGTGGAAAAGACTAACATCTATAGGATCTATACCTTATACTTTACAAGAGATGTAAATCGATGAACACAAGGTACCACAACAGAAAAATCAAGGATAGTTTTCTGGTCAAAGTATCCAGTTTTTATCACTGAAAAATAAATAGGATTCTATCCCTTTTATTCCTTTGTACAGTTACTAACTGTGCACTCTTTGTTTGTGAATTCCTGATGCAAGGCACCTGGGGTCAGGTTGGCAAAGGTGCCAAATACTCCCACCTGAAATGAATAGGAACTGTGCTTTCAGCATATAAAGAACCATGAGATACCAAAGGTTTTTTTAAAAAAAGCAGGAGTTGTGAAATGTTAGCTGCCTGAAGTGGATAGGCCCTGTTGAAAGCGGCAGTGTCAGTGGTTTAGCTTTCTCTTTCTGAGTTGGGATGAATCCTTCTCTCTCTCACGAGGGTTTTGAAGTACAGGATTGATGTTTCTCTGTGAATGACTTGCATATGACTTGCATACTTAGGTAAGCACACCACAGGGAGGAAAGAAACAGCACAACACACGGTTCTGTATTATTTCTGGGGTTTGGAGGTGCTAGCTTATATAAGGCCTAAAACTTGAGAAATGGGATGTTTCATGACTGAATAAGCCCTTGTTCCATGGCTGCACTGAAGGTTCATGCTCTTACTTCAGAACTATGCCACAGCATGGTTTTACTAGGGGACACATCAACCTTGGATTTTTATACAAGAATTGTTCTTAACCATTACCCTTAGGATTTTCTAATTCTCATCTCTTCATTCTGCTCCTCACAATCTCTTTCCAGAGAGTCTTGTTGAATCCTCGTGAAGTGTCTGAGTCCATGGGAGAAATCATGCCTGGTGATGGTCAGGATACTTTTCAAAAGAAGTTGTCGTAGAGCTCCTCCTACAATAAAATGAAAATTAGGGGTAGCCCTTTCTTTACTAGGATACCAGGTGCCCACAAAACGGGTAATTTTCATAAATCCATCAATAAATACAGATAATTATTGGCAAATAGCCTAGAGCCATCCCACTTGCGAGGGCTCTGATCTTCTCATATGTTAGGTAGGGTCAAGCTTGGATCAGTACATAACTATGGATCCCCTGGGAAGAGCTTGGGAGCTCCAGGCTGCACTAGTGGCAACTCAGTAGGTGGCATTATATCCCTAAAGATGGTTCTGAGACCATCCGCTTGCAGGATGTTTTCTAGAAGCGACTTTCACACGCAATCCTTACCTTTGGCCCTCACTTGTACTTACAGTTAAGCAACCCCACCCCATTTCCTTTCTGCAGGGGGCACAAATTGAACCATTGAGGACCTCCAAGGATTCTGTGCTCAGCCTCCTGCAGACAGGAGCTCCCAGACTGCAACACCTCAGGCACCAAGGAGCTCCTCAAACCCCAATCCCCTTCCTGCCTTATCAGAGGCAAATATTTTGCTGTGTTCCAGCTGGAGGCTTGTGTGTGCCAACCCCTAATCACTCATAAAACTCTGAGTCTGGGCATCAGTAGCTACATTTCCTCAGGTGAAGAGGAGTCTGTGAAACTTGAAGGTATCACAGAGGTGTCTTCCTACACGGAAGAGCCTGAAATTATTGAAGGACAGGAACTACATTGCCTGCCTAGCTCACAGCTGAGGGCTCCACTTGCTGGTAGGGTTCAGAACAACTCAGATGCAAACAAAAGGCAGAAATCTGCAATGTTTCTTGGGAAGGAGGCTTTGAAGGTGAGTTTTAGCTGGAGAGGACATGGATACTTAAAGTGCATACCCATAACTATGGCATTTAAAGGAAATGCAGGTTAGAAATGGTCTTCTGCAATAGTAAGCCAAGCCTTGGGAAAAAAGGGACAAACTACACCCAAATCCCATGGAGACTCACAGAGCTTTTTAACTCCACTTTCTGTGTGTGTTCCTGTTGACCTCCAAGGCAGAGGTTCCGTTCCATGGACGGACAGGCCCATTATTTCTTAACTGACCTTTGAAAATAGGATTATTTCTTAAACCTCTGAAGTACTTTGGCAAACTTTGTCCTGAGTTGTTTCTGTAGGGACTATAAGCCACATTGCATTTTTTTTTTTTTAGTTTCCTGCTATGTGCCTTTTTCTCCTTGCACATTCTGTCTCCTGTTTAGGACTTGACAAGGGAGGGTTTGAACATAAGTGATCACTTTTTTTATTTATGGATGGCCTTTTGTTTTTCAAAGAGTGTGTGCGGAGAATGCACAGCGTGACAAAGAATATAATAATTGTGAAAGAGAAACTTGATGCCAGTCCCTACTCTGGCTGGGCTCTGTAGGTGAGGCCCTCGTAGCATCACAGTGATTACTTTGTTGAGATTGAAACTGTAGTTTGTGGAATTTAGCCTTAGAAAGAACAAGCTGCCTGTATTTTGATACCCTCAAAGGGAGGGAAGGGGGGGGGAGTGGCAGGAGATGGCAACATGCCCGAAAAAGCCATTTAGAAAACTGGCAAGGCTTTAATTTTTTTTTCCTATGAAAATCTCGCCAGTTGCTGTGTTAGTCTTTGAACCACATTCTCACCGACACTGTTGCTTCTCCTACTTTAGAGTCAGTTTATTCAGTTGGTTATGAATGACTTTCAGCTGCTCTGCAAATTGTTATTGTCCAGGCTCCATTGCAACCAGGGGTCACTTGCAGTTTGTGTTATGCACCCAGGTTTCCAGGTGTTTATTATAACTTGGCAGTTTTCAAATCTGGGTTAAAAATTGGTACACTTTTTTTTTTTTTTTTTTAGGCCAGATGGGCTTTTTATCCTTTCTCTTCTTCTTTTCCCCACCTAAATTTTAACCTTCTATGAGCTGAATAAAATCTCTATCAGGTGCAATGTTAAAAAGTTATTATTGGCATAGGAATTAATTTCTCTAACACCACTAGTATCTTGAGAATGATCTTTGCGGTATACTCTTCATCAGCCACAGTTTGATATATTTTTTTTTTTTAAATTCTGTTTATTAGAATGCCCTCAGTTTGTGCAATTCCTATATGGCCCTGATCCAACATGTAGCTCAATCCATTGCCCAAAGCCTCAGTGATTTCAGTGGGACTTCATGTGAGTTGCTGCCTTGATCCAAGCTTTAAAATTGGTCATAATGTATTTGCCAAATATCCTGTAATGGGGTAGTGCTGAAATTAGTGCTCGTTGCTAAAGAGTAAAGACAAAGGATTTCAGTGCAAAAATGTGCACCCATTCACTAAGTTCTGGTGACAAGATCCAAGATTATTACTGATTTTAAAGTAGAAAAGAAACCAAAACAACTAAAGTAATATTTCTCTGCTTCTGTTAGAGCCTTGTTGATTGATCTTTAGACACTGAACACCTGAATTTCCATCTTCTGTGTTAGAAAAATACTTGAAACTGCTAATAGAAGGTCAATAAAATAGTTGCAACACTTACATTCATCTTTCTTAGATTCAATTTAGGAGATTTATTTAAATTATACTCCAAATTTAAGTTGCCAGAGAAAGCATCACTGAAATTCCTCCATCACAGCTTGGTTTCAAAATGTGCTGGTTGAATGGACTATCTTTTCCTTCTTCTTTTTTTTTTATTTTTTTTATTTTAATTCTTCAACCTCTGAACGATCTTGCTCTACTTCTGATAATGCTCTTCAGTGACTACTATGCTGCAGTCTGGAGTCTGATACAAGATACATGACTCTATTTATCACTCAGTGTTCTGTATAATCTGTTACAAGCACAAGAGCTAGTTTTACATGGGTGCACTTTTTCATAAAAAAAAAAAAGAGAAAAAAAAAAGGCCTGCTTTCACAACTGCTTGTTTCTGTGAGTAGTTCCTTTCCTGAGCCCTCACTTGGCAGAGTAAGGGCGAGAGGTGTGTAAAATCCATTGGCTCAGTAGCCAGAGCGAGGAAATGCCACTGCTGTATTGATTTAATGTTGCTGCCTCGCAACCCTCGCTCGTGTGAATAATTCTCATTTGGAAAACCAGTCCCACTGACCTCACCATGAGCACTGGGCCAAGGAGGATCACTTGCCTCGGGACAAGCAGGACTGGACCCCAAAATCAGCTGCTGCAGCAGCATTTTCACAACCCCAAACCCCAGTGATGTCACTCGGTCCTCAAGCACCGAGGCTGAGCTGTCACCCTGGCTTCCACAAGCAGGTCCACTTGAAGTTGAAGGATTAGGCACATCATCAACTCCGAAGGGTCTGCATTTTTTTTTCTTTTTTTCCTTTCTTTAAACTGACAACAGCCTTCCCTGGATGCATCCCCACTATCTTGCCTGTCTCCCTTATCCGACCTAACAGCGAAAACAAACCATTTGGCAACAAAATCTTTTTTTTTTTTTTCCCCAGCCCTCCCCCCACCCCAAAAAGAAGTGATTTGTTGTGGGTGACCGGGAGGAGGGCAGGGTCCCTGCAGAAGGGCCTGGAGTGCTGCACTGAGGAATGCAGCGTGAGTGCTGGAAATGAGCCTCGTTGCTCAGTGTGGAAAACCTGTGTGCTCTGCGCTGGGACCGTGAGCTCCAGGCAGGAGAGGGAGAGGAGAGGGACCAGCCAGCAGCAGGGGAGAGGAGGTGTTATCAAATTCAGGATGTGCGCTCTCCCAAACTTTTTTTTTTTTTTTGTTTGTCTGATGGCCTTGGGCTTTTTTTCTGCCGTAGCTTTCAAATCTCTGGCAAACAGCTCGCTGCAGCTCCACATTTCAATCCTTTGGGGGTTAAATAAAATGAAGGTAGCTGTGAACTCTGTTCTGCTTCAAACTAA
>VZRF01014656.1:102722-105915 GCA_013396875.1 Vireo altiloquus
GATGCAATTAGATCTGGGTGTTTGTTCCTTTCTCTTTCCCCGCACATGCACACACACACACACACACATACACACACGCAAAGTGACAAAGTGGTTAATGTCTTTGCAGGTTGGTGTTGACATCGGGTATCTTATTGCCACAGTCCAAATAGAGTACTAATTACTGCGAATGATGTCACCGTAGGCAGAGGAATAATCCCATCATTTAATTAGTTGAATGATTTAAACAAAGATTTGCATAGATGCACTAATCAGTTGCCATGAATTACAGAGCAGCAGTTGCCAGCGAGGGGTAACAGATCATACAGTTGGAGGGAAAAAAAATCTCATCTCCTTGAACATAATTAATTTAATTGTCCTCATTAGCTGTACCATTTGTTTTGATTTTATTTCTCCCTTTCCCCACACATAACTTCTCCCTCCCTCTTTTCTTCTCCTTCTCCGAGTGCATTGGTGGAGAGAGGCACACACACACTCACACTGCTGTATTTCCAGAGTGCTTGTGGCAGAGGTAGTCTATAAACAGAGGCAAGTGAGGCTCTCCTGAGCCTATGGGTGCGTGCAGGAGAGGAGCAGGTTTCTGTCAAGTTTGGCTTTTCTCTATGTGCAGACCAAATCAGCAGAAAGGGGCTCTGTTAGCCTGCTGCCTCTGGTTGTGCTTTTCGGGTTCTTGCTCAGGTTGGTTGTGGCTGAGTTTTGTTACTACTTAGAGGGAGAGGGGGCAAGAGATTCAGCAATTGTTCATTGCACAGTATGCTTGCTACAGGAACCTTTATATATGTATATATTTATATGTATTAAAAAAAAAAAGAGAGAGAAGCTTACTTGGGGGAGGGGGGGGAAACCTGTCCTAAACATATGCATTTCTGAGGTTGCTTTGATTTTTATTAGAGCTGCTGGATTATATGAGGGAGGGGTGTAGATGGCAGAGCACTTCAATGCTTTTAAATCTTTCTTGGGTCTTGAAAGACTTCTATAATATGAGTGTCATTCAAATTTAGGGTATATTGTAAGCTGACATCTTTCAAAGCTTTGTGGAAATCTAGCGTGGTGCTTCTAATAGCAGACAACAGATATTCACTTTGAAGTCTGAAAACTGTATTCACAAATTCTTAATCTGGTCTTTCTCCAACTGCAGATGGCTCTTAGAGGAAGATGCTTTGGATTTTTTTTTTTAACTTTATTTACAGTAGGCTAGGCTCAACATCTTTATTATAAAACACGAAGAAACAGTAATCTGTGAGTGAATATCAAAGTAGGCTCTTACCTCTTGCGTGCTTGCACATCTCTCTGCCTTGTGGTCAAGGGTGCTCAGCACCTGTGGGGACCCCCACATCTCTTATTCTTCCCTCCCTCCAACCCTAGGTAGAGAATAAGGATCTGTCTTCACCTCCTGGGGTGAGAATGGTGTTGGGGAGGGGAAGCGGCTTGGCTTTTGGGCGTGCAGCTCCAGGAGTGCAGCGAGGGGGGTGGCATGTGGCGAGCGGGGCCCGGGGGTGGCACAGCTGGGCACGGCACAGCTGGGGACGGCGCCGGGAGCGCGAAACTTTCAGCCAGAGTTTCCACCGCTCTCTGAGTAGCTCACATCTAGCACGGAGAGAGAGGCAGGGTTTTCACCTTCAGGGATTTTTCTCATTACTCATTAATAGAGAGATATGCATCGCGCCTTTTTTTTTTTTTTTCTTTCCCTTTTTTTTTTTTTCCCCTCTTTTTTTGCGTGGGCAACTTCTGGTTTTTGTTTAAGCAAAGTATTTTGGGAGGAGTGATGATGGCCGGGTGGGGGGCTCGACGCTCCCCTGCTTGCCCTGGTCTGCTCCTGGAGCACTCGCTGGGAAGGTGATCCTGAGCCGCTTCAGCAGAGGTCACTTGTGTGTGCGTGCGTGTGTGTGTGTGTGTGTGTGTGTGTGTCCCTGGTGTTTGTGTCTAGCATATGCATGTGGTTTTGCTGACTGCACTTGCAGGCTTGTAAATTTTCACCATGGGAAATTACCAACAAAGCCCAATCTGTCTCCTGGCTGCTTTGCACTTTCCGAGGGCGGCTGTACTTGAGCGAGCTGCAGAACGAGAGAGAAAGCGAGAGGGAGAGAGAGAGANCTTAAATCGGAAGGGAGCTGCTTCTCTGTGGTCTTCCACAAGAGCTGCCTGGGCTCTGCTGGCTCAGTAATAACTGAGTGACCTTTTCTTTTGCTGTATTATGTCTGGCTGGTAAGGGATTGCATTTTGCAGCTGATAAAGCCCTGACTTCATTCAACTCGGCTCCTCACACGCTGCTTTAGGTAAGTTGTCTTCAGCCAGGACGGAGACAGACAGCCTTGGACTGCAAGATACTAAAAGGAGGACACCTGTAGCTCGGATGCGGTCAACACAATTACTTGGCGGATCCTTGAGGACCTCATTATTTTAAACTTAAAGAATAGCGATCTCCCTCCCCATCTCTCCCACCCCCTCTTTATTTTTTTCCCCAAACAATGCTTCTTTTTGACCTTTTCCAAGGAGAAGAGCTACAAAGCAGCCACTGTGCTTATTGAACTGCCTCCCCTGTATCGCTTAATTGAGAAGGTAAGTGAGGCAACTGTGTACATAAGCTTTGGGTCATTTGTGTATGTGTGCCTGCATCTCTCTCTCTCTCTCCCTCTCTAGTCATAAGCCGAGGCTGCAATACACACACACACATCTCTGCACTGCAACTTTCACTCAAGCTGCAGCTCTGCTGAGACTGTTTTGTTTAAATCATGGGAGGCTTCATTATTTTTATGATGAGACATGAAATACATGCAAGCAGAGGATGCCGAGCGAAACCCATCCGACTGTATGTCTCGAGAAATAGCCGTCAAAGTTAACAATGAATTGCAGCCCCACCACTACCCCCCTCCCCGTTATTATTGTTATTATTATTCTTGCTTCTTCCAGAGCTTCTCGAAACATGCTCTCAATTATCAAGGGAGCCGGTTAATTTCCCACTCCCCGGCTTTAATCCACAAGCCTCCCCGTACAGCAGTTTAATTTGCAAGTGGTTCGGTGCAGGGTTAACCCTTTGGGCAGAGCGGAGGCAGGAGCGGGGCGGGGAGCCCCGGGGGCGGCAGGGACGCGCACCGGCTGCGGGGTCCGAGCTCACGCATCCTTCCCTCTCCCGGACCGGCATTGGGAAGCGGTACTTCTGTCTGCGAGCATTTCTATTTTTTTTCCCCTTTTT
>VZRF01014656.1:106094-162551 GCA_013396875.1 Vireo altiloquus
GCCGCCCCCCCCCGCCCCCGCCCCCCGCCCCCGCTGCGGCGCGCCGCGCTCCCGCTCACTTGACCCGAGCCGAGGAAGCACTTGCTACTTTTTTTTCCCCGGGATTTGGTGCTTCAATGAGAAGGAGCTCTCCAGGCGCCCGTAAATCAACTCATGCAGAAAAAGGAGAAAAGTTTTGGTAAGGCGGCGGTGCCCGGCGCGCAGCGGTGCGCTCCCGGGGGGGGAGGCGGAGGGGAGGGGGATCCTCCTTCCTCTTCCTTCCTCTTCCATCCTCTTCCATCCTCACCTCGCTGCCCTGGCGAGCGGCTGTGCCAGCCTGTGCTCTGAGGAGACCCCCAAATAGCGCTTCCTAGGACGGCTCAGTAGGACCGCTCTTTAAACCGATTCGCTTTGCTCGGTGCGACAAACATCGCGACGTGCTGTCCCCGACGCCTCCCCTCTCGCCGTCCTTGTGATGCTCGGGAAGGAATTGGCATAAAGGGCTCGAGCGCCCAACTCCGAAAAGGGATTCTTTGTTGTGGAGTATATGTTTCTTATTTTTTTTTTTTTTNTCTCCCTCCATAAGCGAGCGCGATACGGTATGCTAACGCCGCATGTGACAGTTTAATCAAACCCATTTGTTACAACAAAGCTAAGAGACCGCTGGGATTATAGGCTTAGGGCAGAGTTAGGGGAGCATGTGGCTTTGTGGCTCGGGGTGTGCCGTCCCCCCCAGCCNGTGAGCTGCATCAAAATTGAACTCAGTCTTGCAAATCTCTTGTTGGCCTTTGCCAAGCACTAGCACTTTGCTGCCATGGTAACTGTAATTAAACTGATAAGAGTGGAAAAATGTCAGTATCTCTGAGCCTTGCAGCTGCATTGGAGAAAAAGGGAATCAAATTGGTTCCCAGCACCACTGCTCTAAAAAAGGAAGGGGGAGAGTGATGGTGGTGGGGAGGAAGGCTGGGGGAGAGGGATGAGGGGGACACGCCAGGGGTAGGAACATAGCTAAGCAGCTCCGGTCCCTGAGATCTGGGTACATCTATTTGCTGTGTTGTCCCTTAGGGGGCTACAGCCTGCAGGGATGCTCTGGGCCAGTGAACAGAGAGAAACAAGCTTTTAGGCCCAATCTAGCTTTCAAAAAAGAGAAGGGGAAAGAAGAAGAGAAATCTTTTGTTTGGTGTCTCTTGGCAATCGACTAGCCATGTTGGCCAAATTCTTTTAATCTGTATCACTGCTCCCAGCTGTGGGACTGCATTCCCATTTTTATTTTTTGCCTAACCTCTTCTCTTTTCCTTTTTTTCCCATCCCCTCCTTCCCAACTCATACCCTTTATGTAGAAAGAAAAAATCAGAAATCAAAAAGAAAAAAGCAGATTCCTCTGTAGAAAAAGGAGCAGGAGGTGAAGATTAGTTATATACCATGGAAAATTAACTCAAAAGTATACAGAAGAGACTATATTCAGAGTCCTGAAATCCTTACTTTTATTTTTTAAAAAACCCCTGAGTGTTATGGAGTTGCGGTTACTTTGTTGTGTTAACTACAGAAGCTGAGACTGTGCGGATGAATGGCACAGAACAAGAGAGCATAATGGAGGCAATCAACCGTTAGGCTGGTTCACAATGCAATCCAGGCAATTAAAAGCTCACCAGAGTTTAAATGAAATGGTTCCACTTATTTCTGTGCACCACACTGCACAGGCTATTATTTATGTCTCTTTTTTTAATTATGATTTCCCTTAAACTGTCAAATAACTCAGAATAGCAGGGTCTCGGAGGCAATAAGAATTTTCCACAGAACAATTTACATGCCAATCTAAAACTAGTTACGACTCCTGATGTGCTACATATGAGTTCTGAAATGTTTCTTAGCTTCTGAAACCTTAACTTTTTTTTTTTTCCCCAAGTCTGTGTGTGTTGCCCTGAATTACTGGAGCTCTGAATGCTTTTAGGATGAAGCTACAAAGTGGGAAAGCATCAGAAAAGTATTCTTTTTATCTTCTCCTAGACCCCTAACTCTCTTGTTGACTGCATGTTGTCTGTCAGTTTAAGACTGATACATCCAATAATTCATTTGCTCCAAACTGATTTTTAGTTGGTATTTTTTTTTTCTAAGTAGAGGCAAGTTTTCCCTTTAGTGCTGTTGGTGCTGCTGTCCTTGTTAGAACTGTATGTATGACTCTGAAATGGGGGGGAGAATGGTCTTTAAAAGTTTGTAAGAGATCCAGTGCATAGTATCTAACTCTTCCTCCCAAGGACTGCCTGTACCACAAACAAGAGCTGAGTTCTGAGTGTCTCATGCCATGCTCAGCACCATCAGGGACTAATCCCGCTTACAGATGCTTCTAAATCACTAACACAATATAGTTCGTTACATCAAATCTTCATTCCCTTTGATTTTGGAGAAGGGTGATGATTTGAGTGAGATGGATTTTTGCTTCTCTGCCTTCCCTGGGAGCATAATTTAGCCTTTTCCAGCAACCTTTCCTCTTTATCATGAAATCATAGTTACAAATCAGTTGACAGTATTTCATCACACAATAATAACAATAAACAGGGAGGACAGTCAGTTGCATCAAACTTATTTGGGGAGATGGAAAGAAAGCTGAAAACCTGCAAGTCAGGTTATTAAGTTCTCCCTTCAAAAATCCTAAAGGTTGTGAATAGTGATGAAGAAGTCTTATTCCTGACACAGCTCTGCAGTTTATGTGCAGTATCCTGGGGACTGGGGGTGGAGGAAGGGAGGGAACAGAGGGGAGGATAGAGGAAGCCCTTGAAAGCATATTGGGGTGAAATAAAAAGGGTTTGTTTGACAGTGACAGACTAGGCACTGAAATTTCTCAGTTCTGAGAACAGATCTGCTCTGTGATGCAGAGCATGGGTAGGACTCTGCAGAACTGAAGGGAAAGCTGGGTTTGATTTTTTTTTTCTTTTTTTTTTCTTTTTTTTACAGCCTGGGTGTCGCACTTAGGGATTTGTATGATGTTTTGAAAGTGCTCCATAAGCTCTGCTTTCCTGGGGGAGGGGGGAAGGAAAGCAGCCAGGCAGCAGTGCTGTGCACTGCTACCTGATATTTCAGCAGTGAGCAGCTTGGATGGGTTTGTGGGTGCTGTCAGCCTCTGAAAGGGCCCTTCCCATGTCCTAGGAAATAAATGAGTACTTGAACCGCAGCCTGTGAAAAGCTGGCTGACAGTAAGCTGCAAGGTATTCTTATTGCCAAATTAAGGGAGAGCTAAAAATACGCGAGCACATATCTGAAAAGTGCAACTGCATCGGAGGTCTTGTGGGAATGTTAAAGGGAAGAGAGATGGTCTGTGAGGTGATCTGCATTAAGGTGGCTTGTACAATACAGGGAAAAAAGTAATAAAATGTTCTGCTGTCAAAACTGATTTAAACAGGGCGTGTGAAGAGAAGGACATTTTCAAATTCGGAGATATGTCAAACACTTCTTGACTTTGTTTAGAACCCTTCTACGCTTCAATAAAAGCATAACTTTTTGGTTTTCTACAATGAAGAGGGGATTTTTAAATAATAAAATAGAAACAGCTTCATTGCAAATCAAGTGAGAACGGATCAGATCTATCAGAGGAGAGAAGGATTCCTTCCCTCCAAAAGCTGCTGCAGATTGAATCCCTAATCTGAAGATGCTGCCAGTGGGATGTCAGCACCACCTTCTCTCTCTGCCTCAGGAAAATAGACATGTAGGGTTGTAAATACTCCTTCCATGGTGTGTTTGCCCCTTTGCACTTGTCCCTGCAGGAAGGGTTTGGGCTAACCAGTGTGAATGACAGGGCTCTGCCTACTTTCCTCATGTAGCAAATACCTCAAAAGCTGTGCAGGCTATGTGCAAGCTGCAGTTTTATTTGTAATACAATAACCTCATGTTTGCAGCATATACCTCGGGAATTATCAGGCTTGATTACTGCAATCTGCTCAGACATTCACTTGTTTGGCTGTGTTTCTGTGGCATCTTGTTCCCTTCAGACAGCTCAGGACAGCAGATCAGCCTGGATCAGAGACTGTCAGCCTCCACTCTCTAACCCGCTTCCTTATCAGGCGATGAAATTTTTACATTAAGATTTTTTTTTCGTTAAAGCCTTTAACTGTGTTAGCTCCTAGTTTATTCTGGTTTCCCTCAAGCTAAAGATTAAAGTCCTAGAACAGCCCTTCATGCTTCTAAACTTTTTTTTTTCCCACTGAGTTACAAGAAGTTTATACAAATTGTGGCCGATTTTATGCATTTGTCCTCTACATGGCCAAAGAAAGGGTCTGGGGATAAGCCTGTTGTTGGCACCTAGTGGATATTTACACTCTACTGTGACAAGCAACATTTCAGATTAAGGCTTTTTGACCAAGTGATGTTATTAGAGTTTCAGCAGGACTTCCTTTTACGGTCTGGTGTATGTTACTTACCAAAAAGCTCTGATATTTTCACTCTTTGAGTCGTTTATTTGTAGTCATGTTACTGTGCTGTTTCGTGGATGTACCCTGGATTCAGGGGAGTCAGCTGTCAGTTGAAAATGCTGTAAAGGCTCAGCCTTTGTCTCATGGTGCTTTCTCAAGAGGAAATATGTGTGCTCGTTCCCAGATCTGCCACAGCCTGTGGAGCCCTGTGCAGGTCACCGGGTCTCATCCTCCCCCTTGGGAATGAGAGACAGATCTTGGGAGTGTCTGTGTGGTGAGGAGCTATGAGCATCAACTGGGCAGTGATGGGAGGGGCAGCACTGACAATTTTTAAGCTGGTTGATAGAAAAATACAGACCTCACCGTTTTGTTGTGAGCCGTAGGTGTGGTGCAGCAGCACGGCCAGAGTGCTTCGGGGTGTCAGCCAGCAGAACCCCCTGAAGAGCTCCTCCACCAGATAAATGTGTCACCCAAAGGTGTGCTGCAAAGAGGGGAGCAGGGCTGCTGTGCCCACATGTCACAGCAAGGATCACTATTTCTAATTCAGTGATCGGCTTTGCAGGTGGAACTCGGGAGTTCGGCTTGGGAGCACTAGAAAGTCACTTAAGTGGCCACACAGCCGCTGCACTCCATGTAGATTCCACTCATTCTACGTACACCTGTAGATCCCTGGGATGCCTCAGCCTCTTGGCTTTGTTGCCCTGATATCCCTAAAGGCACACTCTACCACTGCTTTGAAGGTTACACTGGGGTTTTTTTGTGTTTTTCCTACGAGAGATTTCGAAAACTCAAACACAAACCAAACCAACCCTAACTCATCTGTGTTCTGCCTTGTCTGTGGTGTTACAGCACCAGCCAAGGTCTGCTGAGAGAAGCTAGGACTGCCAAGCTTTCTCAACTCTAGGTAGTAGAAGGTTCATGATGAGGGGCTCTTGAATTCGCTCTTTTTTGCTATGAGACTCTTATGTGACCTTTCCCAATCTCTGCATAATAATAGGGCTCCACACCCCAAATGTTGGAGTAGGATTTGCCTGTTGGCAGCAGCATTCCTTCCCCAGTCCCGACAAATTCTCATTGCAATATTCAGATGCGCTCACGGGAGCAGCACCTTTTTTTAAGTTACGTCGCTGGCTTTAAAAACAGTGAATTTAAAACAATTCAAAAATCATTGAGCAGCCTTGTTGGTTCTCCCCTCCCCTCGTGTGCCTGTTTGATGTCCGCTAAAACATCCACAGGATATTTATCCTATAAGGATAAATATATTCTTAGGACATGTTATCCTGAGAAGCAACTTTCGGAGAAGGATTCTGAGTGCACTGGGATGGCAGCTGATGCAGCTAACCAGAGAGATCAGCCTGTGAGCACTCTGGGGCAGCGACCTCTCCCCATTTGCTGTAAAGCTGAGGGCAATTGATTTTTGAATGGATCCCTGGAAGCTGGCTGTGTCGCTCCGAGTAACATCGCTCAACTCTGCTCCACTTTTTTTTTTTGCCAGTTCTGTCCATTAAACAGTGTTTCAGGTGTTTGAATGGTTTTTTAAATGCTCTTCAGCTATTACATCAAAAGGTGTATATATACTTAATGGACACTACTGTACTCCTTGTCCCGAAGTAGCTGTTGGCTAAAACTGGGATTGGAAAGTGGGGCAGCGTTTCTATTTTTTTTATTTTTTTTTTCTTGACAAACTAGAAACTCTCTGACCTTGTACAGACTATTTTAAGTCAGATTTTTTCAGAAGGTCCTTACACTGCAGGTTGTTGACTGGCGCTGCTGGTATTGAAGTCTTTGGAAATCTTGTCACTTCATTAATATGTTTAAAAAGAACTGAAGTATTAAAAAACAAAACACCCTCCTGCCAGCATTAAAATTTCTATGTAAAATCTCCCAGAAACTCTTGCTCTGTGCCTCTGAAAGCTTCAGTCTTTTCCTCTTTAGAATCTGAAGTGCTTTTATATTTTATAAAAATAGCGCAGGTAAGTCCAAATATGTGGACTTAGCTATGTTTGCCATATAGATATCTCGTTTATTTAAATTTTGCATTGCTAAGTATTGGAGATATGCTGTTTATTTAAATTTTGCGTTGCTAAATATTGGATACTCTGGCTGAAATTGGATGACTTTTCAACTGAACTGTTTTAATATTTCATGTTTTTTTTTAAATCATATTTCTTTTCAGCAAAGAGACCAGGTAAATGAGGTGTTAAAGAGAAGCTGTGCAACTCAGAGCAGTGGAAGTTTCTGCTCTCAAATTTATCTTAGCCTTGTTTTCAGCTTGCTGCGGGCTGACTAGGTTATTTTATCCTATCTACACCATTGACTTTTAAATGAACTGGGTGTGGGGGGCAGCAGCGAGGCGGGAGGAAGAAAAGGGCAAGAGTTTTTTGTACTTGCGAGAATATCTATTTTCACTCTTCTCTTGTCTCGTTGTGTTTCAGGTATACAAATGCTCTCAGTCCAGCCAGACACCAAGCCGAAAGGTTGTGCTGGCTGCAACCGTAAGATTAAAGACCGATATCTTCTAAAGGCCCTGGACAAATATTGGCATGAAGACTGCCTGAAATGTGCCTGCTGTGACTGTCGCCTGGGGGAGGTGGGCTCTACCTTGTACACCAAAGCCAACCTTATCCTTTGTCGCAGAGACTATCTGAGGTAGGTCACAGCCTTCTTCCATCCGCTGGCGAGCTCGGGAAGTCTATCCAGGCCTTCCTGAGGAGCTGCTCTGGTGTGAGCAGGGCTCAGCACGTGTGGAGATGTGGAAAAACAAACACTGAAACGCGGAGGTTGAATTAAAATCTGAGCCAAGAATCCGCACACAACCAGGTTGTGGAGGCGGCTGGCAGGTTTCTGGTGCTGATGCTGGTGGAGAAGGGAGTAATTCCCCCCACGCTTCCCACAGCACCATGCTCTGGGGAGGTGGTATTCTCTTGCTCCCCCTCTTCCTCCTCCTCCTCTTCCCCCTCCTCCTCCTCCTTCTGGCAGCACAGTGGTGGCCAGGTGTAGCAGATGTGTGGTTTTCACCCAGCTTCACGGCAGGCTTTGGACCCTGCTAGTGAGGAGTGTTACACCCATCTTCACTTTTGTCCTCTCACTTTGCCAAGGGGTTTTCCTTCGTGGCCCTCGAGCTTTTATGAATGTTGCCTCTCATCTGTTAGAAGCTGATTTCTCCATTTTCACTAACCATGTGTCTCAGCTCCAATCCACTCTCCTCCTGGTTTCAGATGATGACCTGGGTGGGATGCTGGCTAACTTGGGATGCTGTGGCCACTTGTTAGAGGCAGCAGATTGGTGCCTGCCTTTCTATCTTCTTGTTTGCTTGGGGACCTACATTCTCGAAAGTATTTGAGGAATAACTCAAAGTACTGATGAGCAGCACCAGGATAGTTTATCTGCAGCTTGTGTGTTAATAGGGCTGGCTTTGCAGGATGTGAGTTTAACTGGGAAGTTTGGTCTCCCTGGGCTCTCAACAGTAAATAGAGAGAAAAGGCTCCTCTAGGGTGATTCTGAGCACCTATTTCCTATAGGAACACCTTTCCTCCATTCCCTGTGGAGGGGGTCTAATGAGACTAGCTGCTCCAGGCTAAGGTGAACTTCTGGGAATATTTCCCCTGCCCCTTTAGTGAAGCCTTTTCCTTTTTAAAGGGACATTGAAGTCACTAATACATTGGGGAAAAATTAAAATTCTTTTTGAATGCGTTAACTTCCAAGTTCAGCTTAAGTACAGGTACCAAACAGGAGGTTCCCACACACCAATCAGTTCCCAAGTTATACACCATGGGTAGGTTGGAGCAGGAATCAAGAATAAAGTGCTGACAGCTGTTGGTACTCTGGCTCTCCACGTAACCATCTCTAGAAAAACCACCTAAAAAAAGAGTGGAACAAAAACCTTCACAAACTCACTGTGCATTTGTTGAGCCGGGGCTGAAAGGCAGATCAGGTTCTTCAGATGGGCTTAGACCACTTAATGGTAAAAGTATTCTGCTACCTATTAGAGCTCTGAACTGAACCCAAGATAGAGTGCTGGGAATTCAGCATAGAGGCTGCATCTTAAAACCCATTTTGTTAAAGCTGCCAAAGGAGTAGGTAACGAAACCTCACTTTTGAAAACTGTTGGAACAGAAGGGAATTGTTGTAAATGAACCTAGGTCACTTGTGGTCTTTAGGTGAGTGGGTGTAGAAAGGGTTTGGAAAAGCTTTTGGTGGGCAGAAGTAACATCCCAATTTTTAAAACCCATTTTAATAATCTTTATACAACAAATGCCTGCAGGACCAAGAGACCTGCTGTGGCTGCTTCATCTGAGTTCCAAATTTACTGGAGACTTTGAGCATACTGAATCTCCCAAGTGCTAGTGCAGCAGATCTAATGTTTTGAAATCAAATGTTTTAAATCAAAACCAGAAATGATGTGGTAGTAAAGATATGAGCAAAGCATTTCCCCAGCACAGATGCATTCACACACGCGCTTGCTCTTTGGTCTTTGAAGGTTTAACAGGAGTAAATATTTTGCTAACAGATTGTTAAAACTCATACTAAGTGATTCAGAGGAAGGAGGCTTTTTTTTTGTCTGTCATTATCACATTCAAAACTGGCATTTCAGTTATTTCTTCATGCACAACACCTTTTACTTTTGCACATGAAACCAGAATACATGAGAAATCCTATGACTGGTTATAAGATGTTTCAGATTTTTATCTATGGATTTATTGAGTCTTAATGAAGCTATTTTGTTATGATTTTTTTTTTTTGAGTGATACTTGTTAGTGCATAGATTTAAACTTGGTATTTACACTAAACTTCAAACTGATGCACTTAAGGTAATTGCAGATAGTCATTTGCCTCATTGCATCTTATCTACTTAGTTATGCAGTGAACCTATAAAAGTGATCTTTTTAATGCTAATGTACAAACTAGTTAGATTTTTCTCTAGCTTTGTAGTCAAATAAGCTTTCATATTTAGCAACCCACTTGATATGAATTTAAGGAACAAATTGCATTGTACTAATGATCACATTAGAGTTCGATTATGGTTTCAAACTGTCTTCTCAGGTTTTTTTTTCTTTTTAACCATAAAGGGAGTCTTTGCTGCGTATAAAACTGTTCTGGCTTCCTATTAATTTATGTGGTGCCCTCTAGAGGATATGTGGCTTGAACGATACTATAAAGAGTAAAATTGCTTATTAACTTGTCTCTCAGTGTTCATTATGCCTTTCAGTGAGACAGGCATTCTACAGATGCTGCAAGCAATCATGTAGCCAGTTTGGGTGCTTTAGCATTCACGTTTAGGTTCATAAATGGAGCGATTGTGTCTTTGCCTGTTTGCAAAAATACCTGGAGTATCTTTGATTTAGAGATGCCTGACAAAAAAACTACACCCTCCCTCAGCCCTGATGCTCACTCTCGTGCTGCAGTCGAGCCCTGAGGGTCCCCACTTTGAGCTTCTTATAAACACTCTGCATCTTCAGAACTTCAAAACTTGCTTTGCTTTAGCTGCCTCCTTTGGTAAAATTACTTAATTATACTACATTAAAACCTTATTCTCCAGATTGGGAGGGATTGAGGGGATGGAAGGAATATTTAATGAGGTAATGAGCTTGAAAGATGCTCTGGGTGTGAGAGGCTTTGCCCTGGAATCCGAGGTGGTGTACGACACTGGGGTACTGCGGCAGGAACGAGCTCCGTTCTGTTAACGAGGATGGGAACTGACTTGAGTAAAGGAAGGACTCAATGTTAGAAATAACACACTCCCTGAAAATGATATGCGGAGTATAATTCCCCTGCAGGCTTCTGTCTTCTGCTTATACACTCCCGGGTTAGAAAGTGAAGACTTAATTTAAGGAACTTAGGTTTACGCTGATATTTCAAGTCCATTTATAGTAAGTGAAATATGCAAGAACTTTTTTTTTTTCCCTGCCCTTTTTTTTCCTCCAGAGCTGTACGGTGACATCTTAATGCATCAGCCTATCCTGCTCTGTCCTTTCTTCTGACTGGCAGCATGTCCATTTACAAGCACAATATTCCCTTTGAAATCTGTCATTACTGCCATTAATGACCAGTCATTATGTTAACAGCCCTTGGGCTGTTAACATGTCAAACTGGTTGTTAACTGGAATGTTATTACTTATTTAAACCGCAGGTATGAGTTGTGTGAAATGTGCTTTGGTTGCACGTTCTGGGCTGCTTCTGCTCAAAACAATAGGGAAACAGCAGAGCGTTTGCCTTTGGGGTGCCAAGGGATTTGCTTTCTGTTCCATCTGCTCATTTGATTTCCGCATATTTGTGAGGTTCTCCTACCCCTGGGCGGCCTCCTAATTTCAGGTGCAACTGTGTGCAATCCCTTCTCTTAGCCTTGCCTGCAAATGGGCAGCTGTGGATGTTTCCAGATGCACGGCAACGCCTGCTGCACATTTGAGATTAATATCTGGCCCCTGGAAGTGTAAAATAAAAGACCGACAATTACATGTAACTCAGTTGTATTAAATAATGAGCTTCCTCAGATGCAGCAGAAATATGAAAGTACAGCTGTGCTAAGCTAGTTGCAATGTAGGTCAATCACCCTTTTCACTTAGGTTTTTAACTACGCAAACCCTGCTGAGCGACCAATGACTACAAAGTGCTGTTTCATTCCTATTTAATTTTGGCAGCATTTTACTGAAGAGCAGGCATTCATGCAGCTAAATTATCTTTGCTGTTTCTGGTTTTAACTCCAGCTCCATGACACTAAATGTTGGAGTGCATATCTCTTAGTAAACACAAAGAATATGGGTTCTGATATTTTTATTTTTTTTTTTTACCCAACTCCATCTCTTAACATGGAAATTGAATTAGAACTTTTATTACTTTTTGCATAATTTCCCTAGCCAGACAAGCAAGAACATAAGAAAAGGATTAACAAAACTAATATATTGGGGTGGAATTTTTGCCCTTAAACACATCTAGAACCTCATTGTGAGCAGGGAGGATGATGACAGAAAGTCTATCCTCTTCCCCCTCCACCTCAGTGTTGATACTATTTGTAAATATACTGCAGACTTTAAAAGTACCACTGAACAGCTATGAAAATGAGTAGATCACCATTCCTGAAGAAAGGGACAGAACACATTGGGTTTTTTCTCTTCCCCACTTGCTCATTAAAAGAGAGAGCAATCACCTGAGAAAAGCCAAGTCTCTAAAACCGGGTACTGGAGAGGATCCCTTAAATAATGAGACTTGACTACAGAAAGTAGTGTTCCACCATAAGCATTTATAAAGATGCTGCCTCTGTAAAATATTTAGCTTCAGTGCTGACTGAAAAGAGCAGAATTTAGGAAACAGCTTTTTCCTGTACAACTGCTCGCACTCTAAAGGCAATTATTATTTTAAAAAATGATCGTGTAGGGATACTTAAAGAGACTTAAAATGTCTTGTGGCCTGGTGCCGATTAGCAGATCCCATTCCTCTCTCACGTCATGGGCAGTGTTGTAAACACCTAAGCTATAAGCTTCCTTAAATGCATGTGTAAATATTCTGTGTGGATATTTTCATAGGTAGAGGGCTATAAATTGTTTTCAAAATGCCTCCTCAACATGTTTCTTGCCCAGCTTGATTAAATGAGGGTAGACCTTTAAAGATTTAAGCACTCTGGGTTTTCAGGAATATTGAGGTATTTATGGAAGTGAGGCTTGAGAGCTCCACTTCCTTCACTGGAGCTTTTTAGAACTGAACCCTTATTCATGCACTAATATCCTTATTGCAATGCATTTAAACATTCAAGGGACTAGTAGTTTGCAGGAATATGCCCGAAAAATATTTTAAAATACTTTAAAAAATGGTAGGTGTGGCGATTCATTTGTTCTAATTTTGCTGTGCGTGACGAACATTCTTCTAAATTTACAAAAATGGTATCATTTAGTGTGTCTTGGAAAGAGGTAAAAAAAAAAGGCAAGAATACTCTCTCTTCCACTAATTTTTGAATTATTAATTAATTAATTGAGCCAAAGGTTTTGAAAACCTCCAAACACCTTAACAGTTGTTGAAAGGGGTAAGAAGAGTAATGCATACAGACACAGTTAATCCACCCAACTTGCAAAGAATAATGCTTTTGATTTAGTTACACTCTGGCTAGTTTAGCTTGTTCTTATTTTAGTTCATCTGTGATAGCTTTTAATAAGAAACATTCAATTAAGCTGTTAAAATTGGTGTTTAAGTCATGTTGAGATGCTGTGAAATGTGTGTACTCAAGTTTGACGCTCTTCAGTAGTTCCATGTGTTTCCCTGTATCTGCTGGTATTTTTTTTCTTCAGAGCTGCCAAATTTTTAATAATTGTGTTATTTTTAGGGGCTTAAAATACACAGTTTAATTTTCAAGAATGTGAATCTTCCCTCTTATAAGGCTTCTTGAAAACCAGACGCTCCTCGTGTGTTGTCAAAATACCTCATTAATCCCCTGGAAACGTTCAAAGAATTTCAGGAGACTTTTCAGATGAAAGTACCTTGCCTCTTAAAGCCTGTCCTACAGCTCTTCATTACAGCACTACAGTGCCGTGTATTTTGATGGAAAATTATTTTACTACAAAGGTTTTGCCAACACAGAGCAGCTCAGTAAAGCTTAATATAAAAGCAGTGATTTTGGGGAAGCCGAAGTAATTCTGCAGTGCCAGAGGATGGGATAACGTTCCTGGCGAAGGAACAACAATTCTGTAGCTCTGCTTAGTATTTCCTGTAACCTCTTTTAAAAGAAATGCGACTTTCTTGTTTCCATCCTTGCTAATTTTTTTTTTTTCTCATAAATGACTTTGTGACTAGTACTTCTTATGAAGTATCTTTTAAATAATAGCCATATTAAAGTAACTCACTTTGGGAATAAATATTATCAACTACATTGTGACACAGGATTTGATATCCAAGATATGAAATATATGGAATGTAATGGGAAAATTTCTGCATTTTTGACCAGAAGCATATGTGAAACAAAGCATCTATGCATAATGTAGTAGAATTATATTTAGTTCTAATAGTCTAACACAGAGATGCCTTTAAAAAGTTCTGATTTCTTCTACATATCTGTTCCTTAAAAAAATACACATTTCTAATTTTTTTAAATTTGTTTGAAATTTTAATTAATTTTTGGTGACATTTTACACAAAGCTGAAAAAACCCTCAAGTCTCTACATAATTAAAAGAAAATGTCCTATTACTGAATTTTATTACTTGCTATTTACTGTATTTTTCAAGTCTTCCAGCAAATATATAGCATTCCTTCTGGATGTTAATGTTTGAATGACATCTAAAAATCAAAGTGGGCTAACATTGTTACACACCTCTTTACCCCTCCTGACTTCGGAAATTGCTTTCTTTTTTAATTTCTCATTGAAGTTCAGTTTATTCATGATGGATTTGGAGACCAAAATACACAGTATGCAATGTTCAAATGGTTTCCAAATGAAACTGGTCTCAGCTATCATTGTCCTTAAGAATCCATATTTTGGGAATACCTTATGAAATGCATTATTTATTTGATGGCTGATTTCCCAATGGATTCCTTAGTATACTAATGGATGACCTTTTAAATAAATCTAAGTAATAGTTACATGTTTGGGGGGATTTGGGGTCAAAATATTCTGGAATTTCTGAAGTTTTTCAGACACAAACATCTGAAGAAACCTTCTCAAAATCTTTGCATGTTCTATACCTCATTCCCTGCAATGTAGTCTGGTTCTGTTACTTTACCTCTTTCTGAGGCTGCTTCTTGCTGATTCTGAATAAATTGGCCTTTCAACACTCGGATCTCATTGCATCTCATTGGGACATTTAAAAATGGCTCTGGAAATCAGTAGATCCTTCACTTAAAAGAGTGAAAATGTTGTCCAAGTCACCTCTAGAAAGGTGCATCTTTATTTAGCTGTACGTATGAGCCTATCAGATTCCATGTGAATCTTTCAAACCGTATATAAATCTCTGCATATCCCTTTGGTGGGATGTTTGCATGCAGAAATCACGGGGGAGTTCTGCATCCCACGTTCCACAGGTGCCTGTGAGAAGATTGTGGTCTCATCTTCCCTAAACCACTTAGGACTGAGTTTGAATGAGCACTGACCAGGGAGCATCTTGACAGCCCCGTGGCAATTGGCATGGTTAGCTGCAGATTTAATTTAAGCAAGTTCTAAGATATTGGGGTGGAGTGCCAGTATAAGGAATCCACGATCCCATCCCTCCCCTGACATCAGAACAGCAGCTACCAGCAGCTGGAGAATATTTGGCACCTGTTTTTCAAAGAGCACGATGATCCCAATTATGAACTGCAAGATATTTTCCTTTGGGATTCGAGTGAGCCCTGTTGATCTATTTTATAGCAAAACACGGCACAGGGAAACTTTTCACAAGCAGAAAATCACTACTTTTTGTAAAGAGCAGAGCATGTTTGTCTCTGGAATGATGTTCCTTGGGATATTCCCCTGCAGGCCTCGAGTGATGTTCTGTAGTAGCGGAATTTAAACTTTTAATCTTTTCATTTGCAAAAATGATAGCATCTCACGTTGGCACATAGCAATTGAAAGCTGTAATTGCACAATGTGCAAAGATAAAATATTTTGGGGGTGGGAGGTAAGAGCAGAGAATATTATGGATTTATTGTATCTTTTTTTAAGAATTTTGAAGTGAGGTGGTGAGAGTGAGTGAGAATGTCAAATTGTAGATTTGAATACACTGCAATTGACATACTGGACTAATTAAGAAAACTCTATCCTGCACCAGGTAGTAAATGCTCCCTTACTCTTGTATTGCTGCTATCACACCTTTGTTTTTAACAAATCTCTAAACTTTGGACTTAATGTACAGAAATAATCACATCTCTCTTCAGTCTTGTAAATATTTTGATATAATGTTCAAAATGCTTGAGATCCCAACCTGATTTTTGTTCATGACGAGCGTTGAAGCCTCGAATATCAGAGTTTTCAGTCTCTCAGGTTTTAGCTTAGTGAGTAGGATTTATTACATTTTAACCCTGCATTGAGCAGCGTTACTGATCCACCATGGGATAAAATAAATGTTATTTTATAATATAATTTCTTTGAGATGCTTTAAAGAGAAATATGTATTAGAGAAAAGTTGATGTAAATAGTTTTAATAATTAACTGCTCCTGTAAATATGTTCACTCTAAGAAACAGTAGAATTTATTACTCCTTATCAAATTCTAACAATATATCAAGTAACAATCGCTGATCTTGGTTTTGTCTTTTAGATACATTTTAAGGAAGGATTTCTAGATAGGGATGGTTCAAATGAGTTACAGGCTGCAGATTAGGAATGGAAATTGCAATCACTGTGAATTATTTTCTTATCTTGTCTCACTATAGTTGTTTCCACATAAACCTTGGGGTTTTTTCTGAAGTCAGGACCAAGCTCAGTTCAGAGCTAGTACCCTTTCTCAAAATTTGTCTTAAAAATTAAGACTTTAAGACAATAGAAAACTTAAAAACTCATTTTCCTGTAAAGACCACACTTCGTTTCTCCCTTTCTAATTTCTGTTAAATTTTACATGGAATTCAGAGGTTTCTAGGATTTGAGATTTGGATTTACAGAATAACCTTTTCAAAGAAGTCTTTATAAGCCTAATGTGTCTGCCTTATACAAAGTGTTAAGAAGGAGAAGGGCAGTTGCAATAACAAGCTGCTCTGCACTAGTTTTTTGCTGGCTTCCTTACTTAATCTGTAATCTGATACATTTAACAATGCTCCATACCAAAATAACATTAAATCAAATCTTACAAACGTGTACTACATGCTCCTCTTGGTGCACCCTGAATAATCCTGTTGAAAGGTAAAGGGCCTATTCATTTACAAACATGCCTTAGTAGAGCCAAATATTTAAAATTGGAATGGCTTTGCCTGCAAACCCACCTGGAACTGCTGTGTCCTTGTTCTCTGTGTCCTGTGGTCCAGGAAAAGCTCAAACCCACTGCTCTCATCCTGGCCAGGCACCTTGCTGCCGTGTCTAGGATGTCAATCAAAGTTTTGACACCTGTGACAACCTTGCCCTGCTTGTCTCTGACGGGAAGGATGGTTATTTGTATGCTAATCCTACATACCTCTGCCCCAAATCAAGCTGCTGGCGAGTGATTTAATGGCCCAAGCCTAGGCTTGTCCCTACAACCCCTTGGCAGCTCGTGGGCTCAGCTCCCCACACATTTCCTGGGAGACAGCAGTGGGAGGTGAGACAAAACTTTGCCAAAAATGCCCTGAGGTTTTGTGTTGGTGCTTTGGGTTCTCGATGTGCTTCCTCTTCAAGCTCCAAAATTGCTCTAATGAACATGTGCTGTGTACTTAGCAGCTTTAAGCTTCTAGAAGAATATCTTTGTTTTTATTAAGATACTGCATTCATGCTTTTTTTATGCTCCATATAGTTATATTAAAAAAATAAAAAGAAAATCCAGCATGACATTGAATACTTATAACAGGGCCACTAAAAAGTAAATTAAAATGTATTCTTTCTGCTCAGAACTTCGCCCACTAAAACAATCCTAAAACCTAGAGGAAATGCTGCACACGCTGCAGCAAAGGCGCTTAAGAGAATGAGCCTGGCTGCACTCTGAAGTTAGCCAAGAGCACTTCCCCCAGCACCTCCTCACCTAATTCGGTCATAACGTGGAGGGAACTGCTGGGAAGAGAGTCAGAGAGCAAAACAGAGAGCAAGGGCTGCTCCAGGAGCACACATCCGAGGGTGGGTGTCTCCTGTGCTCTCCCGAGGCCTTTCCATGGTGACCCCTGATGGGTGCCAGGCAGGCTCCCAATTCCTCTCTGTCTCCAGGTGCAGCACAGCCTGAGCTGTTCTCCTGCAGTCCCCACAACAGCATCTTTCTTTATTCTCCCTGCTCCTCACAGGTTCTCATCTGATAATTACAGGTAAAATGTACAAGTATGGGGTTGTTTTTTTTTTTTTTAAGAGCACCCCTGAAATGTGTAGGGTGGGTGGTGGCACTCAGACCAAGTTATTCAACAACTTGGCCATGGGATAATTGGAGCTGAAGGAGCACAACCTCTCTCTCTGCAGGTGCTTGTTTCCATCCACCTCTTTTCCCTCCTTATACAAATATACCTCCCTGAGGTTTACTCCGAATAAAAGCCAGTATATGTTTGCAATATTTACTGCAATTTGCCAGATTATCAGTGTCGATAGGTGTGTGTACTGCGTCTGAACAAATAACTCTGGAACTAACTATCCTGAGTAATCTTGTTATTAATCACATAATCTCGCTATGGTGGCAGATAAACAGTTTTCTTCACGACCAGTTGAAAGAGTAACTTTTATCTATTTTATGTATGTGCTTGTATAAATATATCTGTGAGGTTATTTCAGCAGACATACAACTGTTTTATAATTTCGTCTGATTTAACCATCATAAATCCTTTTCTTCTGAGACCCAGCTCTTTCTCCTCATCCTTTCTGGTTTTAAGGTATGCTTTTTGAAAAAGTTGGTTCTTGCCACCAACTCCCACGTGCCTCCTGTTTGGCTTATTTGTGCAATACTGTCAATATTATATAACAAGTACACTGTTGCTTTTAGCAGAGTATCGAAAAGCTGATACAGGGGAAAAGTATTTCTTATCCACTCCCCCTCTCCCCCCCTCCTCCCCTCCGCAAAGAAAGGAAGAAAAAAAATTGGAATGAGAAGGAAACAGATTTAGAAAATGATTGCAAGCATGTTAAGTTTCCCAGAAAAAATCTTGCCTAAGTGGAAAGATGTGATTTTTATCACTGTAAGCCTGGAAACCACTAGCCCTGCAAGGCACTCAAGGACTCTCTCACCCCCAGATTTTAAAGAGCTGTTTTATGCATGCTTTTAAGCCCTGGTGCTTTGGCTCCTTAAGCTCCAGCTGACCTCTTGTGAAACCACATCTAGCCTAGACCTGGTGTGTTTGTCTGCTGAGAAAAGGCACTGAAGAGCACCTTCCATAGCCCCTGCTACAGGAGCTGCCAGCAGTGCTTTGCTTCCCAGACTGGGTAGTGACACCCAAAAATGGCATCTTCCTGACAGGAGGACTAGAGCAGATATTACCTCTTTGCTGTCTCCTTCTTGGTTTGCTACAACAACAACAACAAAAAAAAAAAAAAAAACAAAATCAAAACCCCACAAAAGCCAAAACAATCCAATTTGTTGATTCACCCTGGCTGCAGTGCTGCTTGCTGGAGGCAGAACTGCTGATGGGTGGGTGGAGGATACCCTGTGAAGTTGTATATCCTGCCTGGGGATGTTGATCCCCCCCAGTCCCTTCTTCCTTCTGCTATGTACAAGGGGGAAGAGAAGGTACAGCTCTGGGTTTTTTATGAAGGAGCAAGAGAAGTGAAAGGGTTAACAGCTGCACCCTTTTCCCTGCTTCCCCTGAAATTCCAGAATGCTGAGAGATGACAGATGTGTCATGCCAGTGTAGGTGACTGTCCTTCCTCTTCGCTGAAATTTGGGAGGAAAAATTATTAAATTGCAAATTTAAGAAAACTTGTCAAGAGAAGACAACATCAGTTGTCTTTAGATGGGACCCCTGCTTTCTGCTCCTGAACTAAATGCAGCCACCAAGACATCTGCATCTGGACAGATCACTCTTCCATAGATTTGTAGTCTTCCTGTCAGTTTTCCATCCTCCCTCTGCTCAAAAATGAACACCAGCAAACTGGGCAACTCCCCTCTTTTTAGTGATTGGGAAAGAGTGACAGTTTGTGTGCTCCAAACTGAGTGGTTTTGCTGCAAGATTAATTCTGGAGATTTCTTCTGTCATTTTTGGATGTGGAGGAAGGGATGGGGGGGCTCTGTGTGTTTGTGTGTGTGGACAGAGGCTTCCCACTGCATGCAGCAGTTTTGGGAAGGAAGAAATCCCTGTTGAGAGCAATCCAACATTCCTCTGTGTTATGCATTGCTGCTGCCACAGCTTCCCCCTCATCCCAAACGACAAAAAAGCCCCACACAATTCAAAAACCACAAGAAAAAGGTCCTATGCCATTGTACTAGCACCCCATGCCAGCAGCAAGTACAAAAATGGCTAAATTATGGCAGCAGACATTTGGCTCTGCCGGATTTGAAAGGTCACCACCGAAGGGCAGGCGTGGAAAAAAGATCCAGTAAAGGGGTAACAAAGAATAGAGGCCTGAATTCAAAGCATGTTGCTGTATTTGTCCCAACATAAATGATGCCTAGTCCCACACATGATATTTATATCGAATGTTTCTTCTCATGGTCCTAACTACATTGAGCATGCTGTTGTTGCTTCCCTAATGCAATCTCCAAAGGTCAATCAAGTTATAGAGCCAGCCTGATGAGATTAGATATTACTTTAAAAAATGACCAAAAAAACTGCGTTTGGAGAAAGGCCTGAGCACGACTCCGATATAATTCTGTCTGGTTTGCTCCAGGTCCCTGCATCTTTTCCTGGAAACACTGTGTAAACTGAACCCATCTACTTCAGCTGCAAGAGTGCTTTCTTGTTCTCTGGTGATAGCTGAGGTGTCTCCATGTTCTTGGGGAGAGATGAGGGAGTCTTCTGGGTGCAGGACAAAAATAAAATGACACGTTCAACTGCTTTTTTTTTTAATGCTCCAGGGAGATTTTACTATCTGAATCGTGTGCAGTGAGCAGGGATTTTTCATTTCATACATCATTCACGACTTGCTGCAGTGATTCCAAAAAGTCCCACAAGCCAAGTCGCTGCTTGCACCAAAGCACAGAAATTCTAGTTTGTGAGTTTTAACAATGGAGGGTAGAGATTTTTTTAAGAGCTTCACCCAAAATTTGCAGTGGGGAGGTGCAAGAAAAGGAGTTGTGTCTGAGGATGGTGAAGCACACACAGTAATGACTGTGGCAAAATCCAGCCTGCTTTTAGCTTCCCCTCCTTGCTGGCTCTCCTGGTGCTATGAGCTTGATGCATAAGGGAGGTGAGCATGTCCCCAGCTTTGTCTTTAGTCTACACGTGAAATTCTTGTGGTAGCACTAGCCAAGGACTTTGTTTTACATTAGGCTGTTGCACTGCTACAGAGCTGTAAGCAGCATGTGAAGTTTGTCTGGTTTTGCCCCCACATGCATTTATTTAGCAGCAGTCAACACCTTTTCCATCAGTTGCAAAGTGTCTGGGATGAAATACCAAAGGTGAGGTGATTTAAATCTGGTTTTATGAGTATTTCTCATCTGCTTTGGAAGCTTTGTACCGAATCATGAATATTTAATTGCTGTAGTAAAAAGCAGAGGGGGGGGGAAAACCTCTTCCAGCAATGTCACCTGTGAAAGCTGAAGTCAGACTGGCCTTCTGTGTCTGTCAGTGGAGTTGAAGTGAATAGATAGACAAGGCTCTGGGCAGATGGGTGAGCATCTTCTTACACAGCAATTACTGCACGTGTGCCCACTGTGGGCCTCCTGGCCCTTTCTGTAGTGTCAAGAAATCAAGCAGCCTAATTACCTGGCAGTGCTTATAGATCAGCTTTTTTTAAGGCACAGTTGTCACTGATGCCTCAGCGTTGCATTCTGTAGGAATGAAGGAATGGAAATGGGGCAAATAATTTTGGTTTGGTTATTTTTTTGGTTCAGGGAGCAGGGCAGCTGAATCCCCCTCCCTTCATTCTGTGAGAAAGGGGAGAGGTCAGACTGCAGAGCTGACACATGATGGGCAAAGCAGTGAAGCCTCTGGGCAGTAGCTCTCTGAGCAATGTTGGCTGATGTGAGATGAGATTCTCTCTCAGCCTTTCTGGGGTTTTTTTTATGTGATGGCCTCCTGTAGCCCAATACCATTCTGCTCCATGTCCTTTCCCTGCACCTCCAGCCTAGCTTTTCCAATTTTATGGCTCCTTTCTGTCAGGGTGAGGGAACTGCTGGTGGGAACCTCCTCAGACAGGTCCTACTGGAGCCTGGACACACCAGGAAAGAGTTCAAGGTGTGGAGGAACACACAGGTAGCTCTGCTTTGCACAACAGGGGCTCAGGGACCTGTGGACACTCGCAGAAGGGCAGGAGCTGATGGCTCAGCAGGAGGACCCCAGAGAATCTTGAGCTTGGACTGTGCTGGGATGAAAGCCTGGAGGTTCCTTAGTTTGGGGTCCCTCCTCGGAGGCACCAGCTTAAACTGTTCCTGTCTTCCTGAGCCGTGAATAAATTGCTCCATGGATCCAAGGAGCGTGACTGTCAGAGTTGCTCCTGCTTGGTTCAGACTGGGAACTTTCTGTAAAACAAAAACCCAGCAGCTGTGATCCCACCCAGCGCCGAAATTTCAGCCTAAGATTCTCGGAGTTATTTCTGTAGGTTTACAGACCTGCCCTGCCAAAGGAGCTCAGCATAATGTCGACAAGTCTATCCAGAACATCTGCTGTGAGCAGCCCTTTGGTTCTGCCAAAGCAGAGCTTGTCAGAAGGGCCCTTGGACGGGAGTTTATGGTTGCATTTCCCCATTCTTACGGCAATTCCCCCTCAGTTGGAAGTAGGGCCTGCAGAGCCCATTTATCCTGTTCCAGCCCCTTCATCTGGCACTCAGCACCTACAGGAGGGCAGGAATCTGAAAACAGGCTTTGTTATGACAGAGATCCCCAGATCTTGTAGCAGATGTTGCTGGTGAGAAGCAATTTTGTTCCAGCCAAACCTTCTTAGGCTCGGCTGAGAAGATGCATAGAGAATCTCATAAGGCTACAGGCTTTGGCAAGGAAACTCAGCATTTACCAATGCCAGCTACTCTCTATATTTCTTTTTGAAGGCTGTGTAGAGCAAATGATCTCTTCTCTGTCTCTGCGAAACAGCTGTAAATTTCTCTTCCTTTAACCCCTCCACCCATTAAACAGCCCTGACAACAGCCAACAGTTTTCAGATGCAAAATGAACTATGTGCCTGGGATGAAGAGTTGTGTATCTGCCTCTCCTTGATCGATCCACTGGACACTTTGCATGCCAGTGCTTTAATTTAAAATATTCCCAGGAAGACAAAATCCCTGGTAATTTCCGTAACAGCCTTTTAAGAAGTCTTGTCACCTTTTAAAAAGACATTTGCTTCCCCTTTTCGCTCTCTCCCTCTCCAGCTCCACACGTTGTTTGTTTTAACCTTACCCTCTGTATCAGCCCTCTCTGCTTTGGACCCAGAAGATCTTACCGAGATGTTTTTAGCTTTCTTTAAATCAGTGCTTGTGATAATCCCTTTCCAATAATTTCCTGGCACTAAAAAGCCTTTCCTGATTTTGAGGGAGGAAGTTCTGCCGTGCATTTGAACGTGGGACTTCAGGATTTCTGCCCAAGGTGTCTGTTTCCCTTGGAGCTCAGAAAATTCTGGTTTTTATAATAGAGACAACTGAGAGCTTGTGAGTGATTTGCCTACAACAGAAAATGGTTCTGTGGCGTAGTGAATTTACCCAAACACTCTAAAAAATTAAGTCAATCCTGCTTGTTTTCTTTTTCTGACCATGATGATTCTACCCCAAAGGGAGGGGAAAAGTCATATTTCTTTTAAGGATCAATTAACGGGTGAATAATGCATCGGTTTTTCATCCGAGTAATTTTATATACTTTGATTGATTTTATTCTCGTGAATAATTCTCCGCACGTTGCCCATTTACGGTGCTGGTAGTTGGAGGTGCTGCAGGAAAGTCATGTTCAGCAAAGCTGATGAGGCTCCTCAAAGTGCTCAGCAAGCCCTGATGGTTTTTTTGGAATCAGAGGAGAGTTGGGCCAGCGTTGAGACATTTATAAATCCACTCCCAGCCCACTCAAAGCACAAAAAGAGGAGTTGACCTCACGTGAGGTCGTGTTCAGCCACCTAAAGTGTGTCAAAAATATCAGAGAAGGAATCCTCAGGGGTGGCTCCTTGTACATAAGGGACACTTCATGTGCATGAGCACTGGAAAATTTGTTTTCCCAAGTAACTGGGAGTATAATAGTCAGAGTAACTGCTGAACTCCAGCCCCCACCAAATTCACTGCGAGTTTTGGAGCTGCTGCTGTCGCAGTCCTTGTTCTGTAAAATCGCAGGGTTGGGTGCATTTCCCACAGAAAAATTGCCATTTTTCCTCTCCTCTTGCCATGATGCTATTAAGTGCAAAACATCTTTATTTTATGAAGTTCTTTCCCCCACTTGTTTTGGGGAAAAGGGTCCTCTTTTAAGAGAAAAAAAAAAAATTGATTACAATACTGTTAGTTCAGCAGCTCAGTGAAAGGTTTGTTATTTTGTTTTCGCTATTAAAATATCCCTTAATCCACCTTGCTGGGTCTCTACTGCTTTTGTAATATTCAATCAAGCCCTTGTTTTGTGAGAAATGTGACAATGCATTGTTGGCACTTTACAAACCTACAGCCCCCGGCAATAGATAATGAGAGGCAGAGTTTTTTTTCCCTGTGCAGGACACAATGAAATTTTAGACAGATGAATGCAAAGAGAACCCTATGTACCAAAGGCAATGTTTACTGCATGTAATACATATCATTGTTTGTCTCCTGTAGTGAAAAATACTTGTGTCACGCTGTTAAAATGTACTCCTGACAGAACAGAGCTTGCTATTATAGGGTCCATTGCTTAAAAAAATGATATACTGACAGAAATACAATTTAAGAAAATTTAACACCAAGGGTAGTCGACCATGTAGGCTACTATTAAGGGGCCAAAACTCAAGGCTGTGATTTTATTAAAAAAAGAGGGATAGTTTATTTGCTAGTAGTAGGTAAAGTTTAAAGAAAAAAAAAAACATAGAAGGGAGAAAGGAAAAAAAAAAAATCCCAACTTGCATTCACTTGGTCTCTAGTGTGTAAAAAATTAATAAAAGCAACAGTTCAATAAGATTTTATTGCAGGAATGTTTAAGTGAAACAGTTAAGGAATGCTTCGGATTTTTAAACAGTTCTACTGCGGAGCACTGTAGCACCACAGTAAATAACGAATTGTTGCTTTTGGATGCAAGAGCTTTTCACCCAGAGCTTTTCATAAAATTAATAGTGAGTCCTGGTTACTCTACATCGTTTTGTGCATCCCTCCGTGTTTTTTCTTTGGTTTTAGAAGTGAGGTTAGCAGTTCACAGTGAGCAAATGATGTGGCTAACCTCGCACAGCTAAATTGTCAGGTGTCGGCTTTAAGTTATTTAAGTTATTATTTATTTAAGTCAACTTATTGGTCACCGATTTGGATCTAGGATTTATCTGCTCCTTCCCAGTTCTTCACTGAATATTTCTCAGTTGGTAGTTCACGATGTGTATCAGTCTATGGGGTACCAACAAACCATTTGTTTTGTTTATATTTTTTATCTGCCTTGTGCATTTATTCAGCAAAATCACAACTTGGTGAAGAAGTTTTTTTTACTTCTCAAACACTAACTGGGCGACACTTGTGAGGAGGACAAAAAAAGAGTTTCCTCTGTGTCCAATAGACTCAGTAAAGAGTAAAATGGGAGTTTTGAAAGCTCCCCCAAGAGGTTTGATTTTGGTTTGTGTGGGGTGATGATGGAGCACATGAGTGTTCTAGGAAAGGCAGGGAATACCCACCAGAGTGTCTCTACAAGCCACACAAATGTGGAGTTTGGAATGAGTGGACACAGAGTTTTCAGATTTAACAGACAGCATACTCTGGGAAAAAGCTCCTTATCTGGAGATTTTTGGGAAATCACCTCTTGTTTTTGCACTTGCAATAAGAAATGGAGTTTGGGGTGGATTGTTTTTTTTTCCACAGAATATCACGCTATTTTTGTGTTCATCGACTCAAAATCTTCCCCAGAGATGAGAGAGATAGAAAGGTTTAAAAGAAAGAGCAACTGAACATGTACAATGTACAATGTACAATGTTAGGACATTTTTTAAAAGTGAACATTTATTCAGACTTGAAAAAATTATAATGGAAAAACATAGGGAAAATTCTGATATCATCCAGGAACATATTGCATTTTTCATTGATTACATTTGGTCATCAGGTACCAGGAAATCACAACAAATAAATGAACATAACAACGCAGGAAGGGTTTTTTTCCTCTATCAAAGTAATAGGATGTTTAAATTTTTGTTGTTGTTTTTCCTCACTTGTTCCCTTTCCCCCCTGTAACAGCCTTATTTAGCCCACTAAAAGAATATTTTACCATGCTGATGGTAAGGTTAATATATTCACCACAGTACAAAAAATTATCAAATAAACAAACAACCCCCCCCTTGAAAAAATTATCTAATAATGTAGTTATATTCCTGAATATTGCCAAAAATATAACACTGCATGTATGAGTTAATTGTTTACCCTCCTGCCATGAAAATATTCCAAGCTCACAAGTGCCCTTTAAAGCACATCTAGAACTTTCATCTTTGAAAATTTCTGAATTTCTGGACTCTGAGCCTGGAGATGGCTCTGCATATAAAATTGTAATAAGTGATGTCATCACTCATATTTTTGTGGTATCAAGGCCTAAATACTTGTTAAACCTTAAAGTTAATAAATTCTTGTTGAAGAAAAATATTCATTTTACACAAGATTTCAACAGAGTTTGAAAGAGGTGGTGCCAAAATTAAGTTCAACTGCACACTCTAAAGAAATATTTTTGTTGCAAACGATTTGTTTATTACAAACATAGGTCTGAAATCCATTTTCTTTTGCTATTCATACTTTTTTCTCTTTGTTCGCTTTTTACATTTCTCGAAGATTAGGGCAATAAAAGCCAACAAAGCCAATTTTGGTTTTGTAGTCAATTTTACTTGCAGGTTCTGGATTCTGCAACGTGTGGGTGTTCCAGTCTGCATTAAAATTACTCAATATTTCAATATAATTTTTAGAAGTAGAGTTGGTTTTTTATTTCTGTCTCACACACTGTGCAAACAGAATTTTTATATTTTCTAAAAAAACTTTTATTTCAAATATATATATCTACACACATTTTTTGCAGAATTGTTCCTTTATGAAGAGCTTCCTTTCACAGTAATGATCACTGTAGGTGAAATACTAGTTCAAGTATAAACACGAAATACCAGTGGTTTTGGATAAAACCTCAAATAAAGAGAAATCAGATAGAACTATTTATTTGGACATGCATTCTAAAATGTAGAATCATCTTTAAAACAGCAGGTGACATTCTGATGGCCTGATCTCCTCTTCCTCAAACTGGAGAGGCCTTCTCTCTGACTTGGCATAGCTGCTCCTTCCCTAAAAGCAGCAATTAACCTTTCCAGCAGTCTCACATCTGGCCAGCTGTTGAACCACTCCACCATGGGGAAAGGTCACCAGTGAGTGTTGGGAAACAGCCCCAAAAAGGGGGGAAAAAAAAGTCTGTAAATGGATCAGCTGTGGAATTGGACATGCCCCTGGAACCAGCAGCTGAGGAGAGCAGGTGAACACACATTCCTGACATATTTAGATATCTTTAATTTCCAGAGGCCAGGAAGCTGCTGAGAGGGTGAAACCACCGAGGTTGGTTAAGCCTCATCGTGTAACAGAGCTGTAGAAACTCCCTTACATATGATTAAAGTGTTAATGCCCTGTGGGCAGTGCTTACCACCCCGATCAGGACAATTCTTTGTTTTTCATCACTTTTTTAACTCTTTCCCCAATTTTGCTAGTTTCACCTATGTTTGTATGGTGCCTTGATTCCAAGTTCAGCTGCTGAGACCTGAGTGGGGCTCTTGTCATGCAAGAGGCAGAGGAAGGGACAGTGGTGTCTGAAGCAGTGCAGGAATTGCAAAACTGCACAGCTGGGTCCATCAGAAGATTTGGTCATGCCAGACAAGGCCCTAGAGAAGACCCATGGTTGTAATTACAAGAGCAGAGCTGGTAGAAGATGATAAATCTGTTGTGCATTCGCCAAAAAAATGTTTTAAATCCCCCTCTTTTAGATGCATTTTTACATTTTTTCTTTACTGTAATACACTCTTCCGTGTCCCTGTGCACGGCAGGGGCTTGGGACTAGATGATCTTTAATGTCCCTTCCAAGCCAGACTTCTGAGATTATGTGGTTCTACACACACATGTGTAAACAAAAAGAGAGAGAGGGTAATGGCTATTTCCCATTTGGTGCCAGTCCTGCAAATCTTCCTAATACAAGTGAACCTACTGAGCACAATAGGAGTATTTTCTTGTTTAAAAATTTATACGACTTATTGGAGAAACGCTTATGATGTAGTGATATGATACAGCAACACAAGATTTTTCCCTCATAAACCAGGGAGCTCTTACTGTGAATCTACTTTATTTACCAGCTAGTACTTGTGTGGAGGTGCTGCTGGCGAGGCTGGTGTGTGCTTCCACCTCTGCTGCCGACTGTGGCTCACCAGGGAATGCTTCCATGGAGCCCCACTGCTGCCTGAGCCCTGTGCAAGGCTTGTGTGTGGTCAGGAAGGGATGGATCCACGGAATGACTCCTGTCTGTGTGTTTAGCACTCTAAATGAGCATTTAGAAGGTTATCACCATAACCCACCCTGTTCTGGAAGCTGGCCTTCCTCCCCCTCCCTAGCCTGCCTGAAAGAATTAGTTCAGGGGTAGTGATGATGCCTTAGGTTTGAACTTTTCTCTGTTCCCAGCCCTGCAGTGCCCAGTGTAACTCTGCAGTTCCCTGGAGCTCGTTCAGTGCTGTTCTCTCATGCTCACACTGACATAACAAAGCCTCTCCAGCTCGCTCTCCAAGGACACCCAGACCCTCCTGGGCCCAACAACTGCAAACCTTCATCTTGGGGAGAGAAAGGGGGGCAAGCTTGGGCAAATTCCATCATTAGCTAAACTTTTAATTGGAGGATTTATGCTGATATGCAAATGGATCAAACCTATAAAAGTGTGAAGAACTCGTGACCTGTCGTTCACCTTGGGATGCACTGAGGCAGGAGCCTCTGGAGCCCCAGGGTATAACCTTTGAAGGCCTTTCAAATAAATCCCTCCTTTATTCCCTTATTTCTGTCTAGTCTCTGTTTCTAGGTAGCCAGATAAGACATCAGTAGATGTTGGGCACAAGGAGCAAGTTTTGCCTTACTTTATCTGCTCTCACTGAAACTGAGTCATGTTGCAGGTGCCGAGGGGACAGCCAAATAAATCACCCTAGGAATAAAAACTGAGGGTTTTTTCTGCTTTTTAAATCAGTGGGAGTTGAATCAGCTTCTATTAAAGCAATAAGTTCAACAACCATAGGTTTGCTCTGTGATTCTCCTTTCTCCTTTTCTTTTTCCTGGTAGATGATAAATTTGACAGAAAACTCAGAAATGTTGCCATTCCTTTTCGGCATACAATTAATTAATTAAATGTGAGATCACAAAATTTTCAGCTGAATTCTTCTGAACATAGAATTTTGTCACATGGGGTTTTTTTTCTAATTGAGATGATCTAATGAGTGGCTAGGTTTGGGAAAGAAATATTTCTTCGGAGGAAAATGAAGAGAAAAAAAAACCTATTTATTTAAAAAACACACAGGAAAAGAATAATAATGCTAAATAATAAAATTTCTCACTGTGGAGAGAAACCTGGAAAAGTTTAGAGTCATTTTGGGTGTGGTCTCTCTGCAGGCTGGTGGAAAACCTCCCAGTGAGGTTCTGATGTTTTGAACAAGTCCAGGAGAGAAAAAGAAGAAACTAAAGTTCCAGAAAAAAAACTCTGTCTCTCTTTTTTTGAAAAAACCAGAGCTGAGAGCTGGCTGGAAAGCAAGGAAGGTGCTTCCTCCCCTTTCTGTCACAGAATTTATTACTCTTGAACAGCAGCAGAACAACAGAGAGGAGTAGCGACTTTGAAACACAGAACTGCTTTGAAAAAGTTGTTCTGGTTGCTTTTTTCTTCTCTCCCCTCTCAGGTTTAGTTTAAAGGCACAGAATAGCATAAAATTCATTTTCTGGGCATAGAACAGACGATATAGGATGCCCCATAAAGTCACTCTAAGACAGTGGCAGCTTTAGTTTTCCATGCATAGGCTTAGTTATTGGTAGAAAAAAGCCATCATTCCAAGGATAGTGTGCAATATTTAATTTCAGCTAATGTCTGTGCCAGGAAGCATTTTAGTGGAACTGTTTGCAAATATTCAGTGATTAGAAAGCAGCCATTTACGCCGTTGAAGCAAACACAGGTGCAAATGTGAATTTCTGTCCTGTATTTTCTGAAGTATTCACCGATTCTGGAATTTCAGGTCTGCTGGGAGATGCTGTGATTATGTGAAAAAAACAAAATACTATTTGATGGCACATGAAACCTTTTATGTTGGACAGGAGTTTGGAATCAAAATAAGCTGAAAAGAAGCATATGTTTTGGAAATAAATAGAAAATATGTAAGACAATGGAACTATAGAGCAATGATCCAGGGGAAATATCTCTAAGTGCAATATGCTGCACATTCTTACTCCAGACTATGGGGCTTTTTCTTTCTTCCTTTTATAACCTATGAATTGAGATATCTTGGATAATTAAAATACCCTTTAATTAGTTTTAAGAGTAGGGGAATTTAATAGGCCTGTGGGAACAGTCTAAATAAAAATAAAAATGCTAAGCAAAGCCTAGTTAACAAGCAGGCTTTTTCATTAGGATAAAACACTTCTCCCTGGTATCAGACATTTGTTCCATTTGCACATAAGTTTGAGGTTTTTTTCCCAGACAGGCTCTTACAGTGTGGTAACACATGTCCTGATCCAGGAAATTGGTGTGGATATGATTCATCCCTCTGAAGTCTGCAATCTTTTCTTCATAGAACTGAGGAATATCCAACGCTGTGAGAACTTGCCCTTCTGGAAATATTGACATTCAATATTGGCAAAATACTCCTAATAGGAATATACTGTATCAGTATAATAAAACCATCTAGTATGAGTGGAAAACACAGATTTGTACGAACATGGCTTGTAAAGTATTACTCTTTTTTAGACTAGCAGGTTTTTGTCAGCTCAGTCAGAAACAACACCTCTTACCCCTGTGGTTCTCCTAGCAGGCACATAAGGAACACGTGGCAGAATTTGTGGCTGTTATCCGTATGAATAATCCATCAATAATTTCAGTTCAATTCAATACTTGCAAAGGAATAGTGGGGAAAATCCCTTAGGAGAACTTTTGGGGAGAGTTAGAGGGGAAAAAGCAGCCTTTGCTTGCATGGGGCAGCAGGTGACAAAATCCCTGCTGAGCAGTGGCTGTGTGCAGACAGCACTGAGCTGTACTTTGTGAGGGAAATGCTTTGTGAGGGTTTATGTGGGCTGGTGGCACAGAGCTGGTTTGCAAGGCTCGCCCTCTGTCCTGCCACGCGGAGCTGGCCCGGGGTGTGCTTCATATCTGATGTGTAACTGATTGTTCTGAAACGTCTCCCTGCCCTCTGATTAATGCTTCTCCAGCTTCAATTAAAACCTAGCATGAAGGGCTTTGGCCTTATTATTTTTCCCCTTTACGTGCATGTCTGTAAGGAGGATAATTTTCATTTTTTAAAATTAAAATCATCTCGAGTTGCCGTCTCATGCTAAAATGAACCACATCAAAATGAAGAGCTCGAGGCTAGATTTCCAAAGAGTTTGGACATGAGAAACCTCTGAGAATTTTGTCTGTCTGTTTCTCAAAATCCCACATTACACCCCAAAAGTCCTGGTGTCGACTTACAGGGCAATTTTTCATTCAAGAAATGAGGAATTATTGATGCTGTGCAGGGCTGCAAACTGCTGCAGCTTGAGCCTTGTCTGGTTGGTTGTATACTGCCTGAGGTACAGTGGGTCCAGTAGGGTAGCCAACTACAACAATAAGTTATGAACAGGAATATTCCTTATTCTTACTATATTAATAGATAAGATTTTGGCAGGCTCCTCTCTAAAGGAGCCTGTCCTAATCCCCTCCCTTATAGCTCTTACAACCAGTAGCTGAGAAAGAGAAAGAGAAAGACTCCTCCCCTGCTTCATCTATCATCCTTCATAGTCCTTAATAGTGAGTTTAAACTCACCTCTTAAGCTACCAAGAATCATAGAGTCATAAATTTATTTGGGTTGGAAGATGCCTTAAAGACCACATAATTCCAACTCCCCTAAAAAAACCTTCCTACATAACTTCATGAGTGATAGGAAAGGCAGAGTAGACCACCTATCAATGGAACACATCCTAAATTTGCCGTTTAGGACCATGCCAAACACATGGTTAGATCCTCAGAAAGGGTGGTAACTCTCTGACTGGGAACATTGGAAGCCCCCTCACTACAGTTTAGAAAACGTTTTGCTCCTGAAATGTAAGTGGAGCTAGAAGAAAAATGCACTCCAGTGGAAGATGAGACTTGAAACCTGGGTGGAATGGTGAATTGGGTCGTGGTCTACACAAAAACAAAATGTGTTACGTGAGAGTGAGAAAATATACGCCACAGGCATGGGCCTGGCAGAAACAGAAAAGCCTGAATAGTAGAGAAAGGTAACAATAAAAGAAATAGCAATAAAAAGGAGGGAAAATTAATAGAATGAGGTAGAAACAGACAAAGACAAAAGATTGAAGAGTCGTAGGGAGGGATAAAAAAAAGATCTGCAATCCAAGTTAGCATTTTATCTAACAGCCTATGTTTTGCTGGCAGAAACAAGATGGAAAAGACTGAGGCAGGCACCTCTACAGCTTTCACACTTCCTATTTCTCTAGTGGATGTCTTTTGAAACTTGAGGGTTACAGTAGTGGAGCAGGGATGCTGAAAATGTTATATCCTCTGCTTAATCATTCTTCAGTCATGTCCCTAACAGTGGCATGGAGCAGTAGTAGCTCCTTTTTGGTCTGACAGCATCTAAAATCTTCTCTACATTGACACAAAGTCCTCCAAAACATGCAGGAAAATAGAGAGCACTCCTTCAGTGCTGCAAGGCTTCTCTCCCTTCAAGGTTATGGGTGGGTGGGATGCGTGGGAATGTGAGTCAGTGGAATATTTTTCAGATAATTTATGGAGCAACAGCAGCTGGTACAGGTGCCAGGACAGATCCCACTGGGCTCTGCTGCACCTGTGTCAGGGTGCATTTCCCCAGGGAGGAGGAGACACGGTCACAAACTCAGGGTGACCTCAATTTTGGAGGAAAGGCATGAAAATATCCAGAGCCATCCATGTTTCTCCTCCCAAGGCTGTCTTCTCCCACACTGCTCGCTTGTGTGCATTTGAGCAGCACTTTCATTTTTAAGAACAACACCCCCCACCACTGCTTTCGTGGCAGAGCGTATTCCCTGCCAGAAACACACATGGGGAAGCACTCACTAGCCAGGGATGTGGTGCAGCAGGGAGGGCCAAGGCACTAAACATTAAACACTGTTCATTAAACACTGACCAGCTCCAATCTGCCTCTTCCTCATCCCTCAAGCCATCACAGTAGAACACCTCCTTGACTTCAGCAGCCTGCACCAGCCCTAGAGCCAGGCAGCCCTGGGATATCCCAGAGGGAGCCCAGAGCAGGGTAAATTTACCTGCTCCGACACCTCGGTGGAAGGGGATTGCTTCATTCACACTTCTTGCTCCTCTTATCGTTCCCCATCGCTTCAGCCTGCCTGTGCTCGCTGCTGCAACAGGCAGCCAAGGGATAAGCTGCACTATCAGCTCATCTTCAGGGGCTCAGAGTCGGAGCAGCAGTCGGAACCAAACAAAATCCCTGTTTCCCTGCTTCGGGGCGATGCCCAGGAATGCTGCCTTTGCCACGGTGTTTTAATCTGACATAGCGTGTGTCTGGCAACAGGAGCAGAGGAACTGGTTTCAGAGTGAGACAACTTTTGCTGAGTTAGTCAAGGTTTTCTGGGGTTTAGGGGTGCTGCAGGTGGAGGAAGGTTTCATCCCATTCTCTGCAGTTATCTGTTGTCATGTTTGAGATGTGATTTGGTGATCCCTGCTTAAAAATATCTGAAAATCTGTGTGTAATACAATATATACAGTATATGTGATCTACGGTTAGATGCTATTTCTCATGGAATGATTTTTGCTGATGCTTTTAGACAGTTTTCCTCTATTATTCTCTCTTCATACTTCTATCAAAAAAATCCATATTAAGGCCACAGGTAGATATTTCTCACAGAAGGTTCCCTAAGTTTCAGGGGAGAAAGGAACTTATGTAAAGTAGTAGAAATGTCAGGTTTGGTGTGGGTTTGGTTTGGTTTGTCTGTTTGGGTTTTTTTCCCTGAAAATAACAAAAGCTAGCTCAGGTTTCCCAAGAAATTTCAAAGTAAATACGGAAATATTCCCCTTGCAGTCTCTCTCCAATATTTTTTCCTCTAAATCATGTTATCTTGCTATACTCTGACTTTGTGCAATCCTCCTTTCGATCTGAATAAGTAGTATATGAAGAGAAATAAAGTCTGGGTTTGATAGTCCTATAGAGCCTGCTTTCATATCATCATATAACAGTGTATGCTGTTTAGGAAAAAATTTACTCCAGCTTTTATAATATCCCCCTAAGTGTTTGCCTGTTAGTGTCTCCACTGAATTTCAGAGGCTGACAACTCCCATCCTGCTATATTTCCTCCTCAGCTTAAATTTTACCTCAGTGCAGCTCAGGAGGCCTCTGCTCTACATAAATAACGGATAAATTGACAAGACAACCTTGACCACATTGTGGCCGCATCTCCTGACAGTATAAAAAAATAAGAACTTCTCTCTTTTAAAGTAGATGCATGCTGAGGACCGTGGGGCAGGATCTGTTGAGTTTTAATCCTAGATGGGATTAAATCCCAGACTGCCTCTGTCACCTTGATCAAACTGCTGATGAGGAGGATTTTCTGGAGTGCAAAAGACAGTTAGGCATCCCTCCATGATTGAAAAGCCCAAGAGTTCACCATTTTACGGCTCTTTGTGCTCTGAACCTCCCCACTTCAATCTCTGTTCCTCTCCAAGGAAGGCTAGTGCCTTTCCAGTCCTGCAGGACAGCTGGGAGCACTCAGGAGTTAATTGCTGAAGCCCAAAGCACCACTAAAACTCCTCCTGTTTGGGTGGCTTTGAACGAAGGCAGTAGCCCCCCAAACACTCTCCTTTCCGGAGCACTTTGGTACATGCCCATTTCAGCACAGAACTAGGAATTAATTCTTCCAATTGCTCCTCCTGAACTCAGAGAGCCCACCTGATCTCTGGGAGGGGAGGTGAAGGTGGGCTGTGAGATGGGAGCCACGAGCTCCTACCTCTGGCAACGCGTGCCTCCACTGCCCTGGCTACCTTTGGGAAAGCCCTGCACGGGGAATGGGCTCCAACCCTGTAACACATCCCTTTCTTAATACAACTTGATGGAGACAGAGCAGGGGGGCCCCATCAGGTGTGAAAAGCCCTGCTGCTCCTGGCGTGGAGCAGCCTCCAGACGGCGATTTGGCGACGTCAATCCTGTCACGCTTGGTTTGGACACTTAAGGAGGTAAAGCAGGGTCCCTCTTCCCCCTGATCAACTTCTCAATTAGCAATCTGCCTCCCGGAACGGCCTCATTCCACCATCCCCCTGGATGACCACACACCAGGGGTCATCAGGGTGAGAAAACTTCAGTGCCAGCTCCAGCTCCAGCTCCATCCAAGGCTGGGGGAGCCACGAGATTCCCTGAACACACACAACCCTTTTTCAAGTTGTTTGCTTTCATGGGATTGATTCGTGGCACATTAAGGAGCTTAAAGCTTCGGTATCTTCTTTAAACTGCCCACCTTATCGCCTTTGAGAGTTGACAGTTTCCTGGCAGCCGGGGTGTAAGCAGAGATAACTAGTAGGTTAGTACACACACACATATATATATAAAATACGAATATTATACACACTGCCTGCTATTTTCTGCTTATAAAGGGGACAGGGGGGAGCTTCTCCTCTGTGGTCTCTGCAGTTTTGGTTAAAGAGCAGCCGCTGTGAGCAGTCACTAATTTTAACTGCAGATCTGGGGGGGTGCCGATACCCAGCTGCAGTCAGCACAACATAATAAATAGGCAAATTTATGTCCTCGTCTCCCAAATTTCTTTCCTTTCTTTATTAGGGGAGCAAACTATTGTTACATTAAATATTCAAACTACACAGAATCTCAAGGGCTTTCCTTTCCCACAAAGTGTTACCAGTATTCATGCATATGAAGAACAGTAACCCATATACAAACGGCACCTTTTTTAATGAGCAATATATGTCAACATGACACCTTCTTATGAAATGCAGCTTTTTAGGTTCTGCCTTTGTGGATGTAATAATTGAGATGTTTCTAATATATGCAGTTACATTACCTGCTCATTGTTTGCGATTTTGTTCCTCTCCCAACTTTGTGCTGTTTATAATGCTTCAAGAATTTGCCTCAATTCTTGCTCAGTTTTATTTAATTAGAAATATAATTTTCTGCTACATTAATTATAAATTTGAGTGAGACAGCACAGAATTTCCTCAAGCATTCTTTTTAGAAGAGAGACAAAAATCACAGAGTGAGGAAGAAGCTATAAAACCAGATGCAGGTGTAAAAATATTGATACCTTAAAACCTAAAACATTTAACCTGAGGAAAAAATATTATTATTTGTAATTATTTAATTAATGCATCTTCTTATTCTAGTGGAATATCGATCAAAACAACTGGGTTAATGTCAGAAAAATTTCATGGCAATTTCTCTCAGACACATTTTGAAAACATATGTGTAGAACTAGCCCTAAAGATGCTGAAATCTGAGTTTTGAAAATGACATTGGTTTTTTTTTTAACGTTTATATTTTGCTAGAAATATTTTTCCCCAAAGCTGTAATGTTTTTTTTTGTGAACGTGTCGATGATATATAGATACCAGCAATGCATATGCATGCAGAATGCAATGTATATAGTGTATGTGCTTCTTCAAAGTACCTCGATGCTTTGATTTGTAACTGTTTAAGGTTTTACTTAAAATTCTGAACACTGCACAGAGCGTAGCCATTTCAATGGAATACTTCAAATAGTAAGTCCTAAAGGTGACACAACAAAGGAAATACCTTAGATACTGCAGCTTTTATTTATAAAGGAAATGCTCCCACAGTCCAATGAAGGAAAACTTTACCTGTTTCCATTTCTATAGGAAGAGCAGTTCCATTAAACCAGTGCTTTGTTGCAGGAATTTGCAAGCACATCATATGATTTGTGCGAGCAGAATGAAATATTTGCATGCCACCTAATAGATTGACGTGTGTCCTTTTTTTCCTCGTTTCTAAGCACTTTGCTTATTGCAAACATTAAAAAAAAAAAAAAAAGTAAAAACCATCTTGAAACCATCTCGCTCACCACGCAGCTCTCATCTTACAGTGTTTTTCTTAGAAAGGAGAAACCCCAAAGACAGGACAAGGAATTATTGTGTTGTGTAGCGGGGAAAACATGGCTCTTTTCCTTATTATTCTCTGCTGTGAAACTGTTTTTTGCTGTTTTTGTTTTGCACGCCCACTTACACCCATGCACACACATGCACATCTAGTTTAGCTCTGCGGGCAATTTCCCTGAAAGCAGGTGTCTGAGTGCCATATATCTGGATGTCATTCCTGGGCAAATGCTTATGTCAGTTAGTGGCTGCTATAAGTACATTTATATTTTTCATAGTACCTATCATTCAGGACTCTTAAGGGACTTTTGCACGCCAGGCTTCCAGTTCTTTTAATGCAAGGTAAAGATGGGGAAATTGAGGTGCAAAGCGGGGATATTTGCACAAGGCTGCTTGGGCAGGTAGTGCATGGATCAGCAGAGACCTCTAAATGGGAAAAAAAAAACACAAACCAAAAAATACTTTACCTTGGCATTCCTAGTAGCCTTTTTGATAAGTGCTGGGCACCACACACCTCCTCATCCCGACAGAGCCGGGCTGGCATGAGGAGCCAGAGCTCTGCGAAGGGAAAGTGACACAACTGCTCAGGAAACTCTGCCACTTTGGGGCTCTTGATGCCGTGGATCATCATCTCTCTTTTCTCTGTGTGCTCCTTTACAGCTCATGCCATAGCTTTCTTTCTCTGCCCAGGTCTCCAGGGTGATTCCCACGAGCAGTGAGGTTTCTGGGCTGGGGATCACCACCTCAGAAAATGCAATTCTCCTGGCACATTTGTTGTATTCCTGGATACACATCTCTTAGCAAAACAAGACGTGGAAACACGGCGTGAACCTCATGGCTGTACTTTCTACCTAAGCACGTCTTTGCCTACAGCATCGTGGCATGAAAGAGCTTGCTAATGATTCTTAAATGTTCATTACTGTAGATCTTCTCCCAGAATATACTTCTCACCTTGAATGACCCATGTGTTGAATTTTAACTAAGGGAACCCATGATAGTAAGTCTGTCATGATGCTGGCTTCTTTTTTTTTCCTCTCCAACTCTTAAAAGCTTTTTATTATAGGACTGCTTAAGGCAGTCTTCAATTAGCATGTGCTGTATTGTGGCTGGAACAGCTGTTTACCATTTAATAAAGCATGGCATAATTTATTTTCAGAGTCTAGCAACCGTCTTTGCTATTACACCGGGGGAGGAACACAGTAACTGCATTGTTCGCAGTGCTGATGAAAGAACTATAGACTTTATTATATGACCTCATAGAACTATTAACTTACCCCCCACTTATATTTCAATATGTATTTACCTGACAGTCTGCGCATTGATTTCTTACCCAGAGATTCTACATTCTCAGTCACCTCTGGGGCAAAATGAAAAATGTCTGTGTTTTATGTCCCTCACATTAGGCAGCTAATTATATATTTGTACCTTAATTTCCTTCCCTTCCCCCATCTCCAGGGGCAAACTCCATATGCACCACTTTCTCCTCAGTCAGTGGAGAAACAATAGAGGTGTTGGGACACAAACAAGGACTGATGGCTGCTGCATGGGGCACCATGGAATGGAGCTCACGTGGCTTGTGAGCTTGTGGTGAAAGTTGTCCTCCCCTCCATCCCATTCCTGGCGATCAGTTATCCCAATCCCCTCCATCCTGATCCTGGCAAAGTTATCAGAGTGAGCCATCTTTGAGATCAATCCTTCGGGGGAGAAAAAAGGATGGCAGGTGGCAAACAGAGCTCAGCAATTCTTTGTCACATCTGAAATGTACAGATACAGCCCTGAGTGGCATCCACAGCAGGCAGGACACAGCACAAAGCTGTAAACAGGCTTCCAGGTCTGGGAAGAGTGTAGAGATGATGCCTTAGGTTTTAACTTTTCTCTGTTCCCAGCCCTGCAGTGCCCAGTGTAACTCTGCAGGTCCCTGGAGCTCGTTCAGTGCTGTTCTCTCATGCTCACACTGACATAACAAAGCCTCTCCAGCTCGCTCTCCAAGGACACCCAGACCCTCCTGGGCCCAACAACTGCAAACCTTCATCTTGGGAAGAGAAAGGGGGGCAAGCTTGGGCAAATTCCATCCTTGCCTGGCTTCTGCTTGGGCAATTGATGCTGCTATCAAAGTGGGAAGAACTCGGGAGCTGTCATTGTCCATTTTGGGATGCACTGAGGCAGGAGCCTCTGGAGCCCAGATTGTACCTCTGAAAGCCTTTCAAATCAATCCCTCCTTTATTCCTTTATTCCTGTCTGGTCTCTGTTTCTAGGTACCCATTTAAGGCATCAGAGATGCCTAAGTGGAAAGTGGTGGCTCCTTAGCTGGGCCAGGAGGCTCCCAGCACAGCACTTCGTCTGAGCCAAACCACTGACCTACCCCTGGCTGGGAACCTGCTTGGGATATTGCAGCCTTACTCTTATTTGAGTTGGAGCATTAAATTTGGCTTTAAGTTGCTTGAGTTTGACAATGAAAATACGTCAGCTGAGTATCTGCAAATTTTTAGATTCAGCCGGCGCGTGTAGATGGATTTATATGCATGATTTAAAGTAAAGCATGTGTAGAAAGATGAAGTTTATATGGTTGCTTTGTAGAAATGGATGTAATATTGATGTTGACTTTACTGGTGGAAGTTTAAGAATGTCACGATGCATGAGTGGTGGTGCAAAGCAGAGCCCTGAGTGCATTGGGAGGTCATTTTTAACTTGAATTTATTTCCACAATATCAGGCATAGATCATTGTGCACCGTGCACAAACATCCCTGCTTTTCATTTGAGTCAATCAGAGTGGTTAAAGAAAATTTAGAATGAAACAAATTTGTGACTTGATTAAAAGCAGACAGTAAATTAGGCCAGAATCCTCCTTAAAATTGCATTTTAGCTTTAAACTGAAAGTTTGATGATCTGACTGCATGACTGAAGGGACAGGGTAGCAGACTGTGACATAAACGATGTAGCTATATTTGCTCCTAGGATGAACAAGGGTTTTTTAAAGTTGTGTGATTTAGGCTTTGGAGTTAACACTCCATTGACCGAACAAGAAAATTCCCACTTCCCAGAGCTTTTTCAAACCAGAGATTTAGAAAAGTGGTATTGCATCAATAATGTCTGGTCATGCTTCAAATTTTTCCAGGCAAAATTAAGGCTGGTAATACTTACTTGAAATGAAAGCTTAGATTGTTTCACAGGACACAAATAACCTAATTAGGGAAGGATATAGAAGTAAACCTATATTTTGTTTTGAATGTCTGGTTTGGAGGTGTTTGAAAATGGAATTCATCCACGTTAACTTTGCATAAAGAATTCTTTCATGCATTCTGCAGAGGAAAAGAAAAAAAAAAAGGCTTGGTTGCATGAACATCAGCAGATGCAGGACGGAGTTGAGCAAATAATTTGCTCCAAGCAGATGGAACAAACTGGAAATCTACATTAAATTACAACCCACAGTGATGAAAGCAGTATATACAGTCCAGGGAAAGGCAAAAAAATCATGTTTGCAGGTGGCACAGGCTGGGCATCCTTGCAGGGTTACATCCCAAGGGTTACATCCCAGCCTGCCTCCAACATCAAGTTAATCCTTCAGTCCCTNGCCCAAGAGGGTTGGGAGTATCAGCCTGCTTCCAGCATCAAGTTAATCCTTCAGTCCCTGAGTTTGCTGTTAAAGGAAAAGGAAGGGGACTGAGGTGAAAGGGTTTTTCAGCTCAAGTTTGGCAAAACTGACCCTCTTTTCACAGCATTGCCAAACAAGGCAAACACTGAAGCAGCCTTTGATTTTAGCAGACATTTCAGCACGCTCCAGCAGTTGTGTGTGAATGTCTTCCTTAACATGCTTAAACTCACTGGGCTGTTTTGTTTGACTTTTCTCATTCTTCACCTTCTTTGCAGTACCTGAAATTTGGGACAAGGTTTCAAACTAATCTGGATAGGCATCTAAGAATCACATTATCTAACTGCTCTTATGTTATGACTCTTGCAATTTTACATTTTCTGCAATAATTCAGTGCCCAGACAGCCAAGTTCTCATGGAAATTTGTCCACCTCACCACTGGCAGCTGGGAAGTGCTGGAAATCCAGCTTGCAGCACCAGGGCTTTGATTTGTTGAGCACCCTGTTCTGAAAATTGATAGTGATCCTCTCTTTCGACACCCCAGCTTCGTCAATAAAAGATTTTAAAAGAGAAGGGCCTAGAGAAGAAGGTATAAGCAGCACTGAGGATAGAGGACAGAACCCAGGACTGTTTCAAAATTGGCCATTTTCTCCTGAGGTCAGCTTCCCCACCTTTTTCCTTTCTTTCTGTGTAGTCTCTGATTACTGAACCAGAGTTAATTCCAGCAGAGCCACCAAAAGTCTTTTGCTGGACACCAGTGAGTGCAGCCAGGAGGGTCAATGGGAACTCTCTGCTCTTGTTTCTTGTGTGGTTCAACAGGCAAAGTCTGTCAAGTTTTAAAAGTTAAAACCTAAGGCATCATTCGCAGCTTCTCCTCTCCCCTTGGCTGGAAGCACATTTAATTTTCAATGAGCATTTAGAAAACTGTTCCAGGGAAAGGAGGATGGGTGGGAGTGAAATAAGTTTTCCAGGCATTCATGAAAATGCATGTGGGACAAATTTACCTGCTCCCTCTGCTCTACAATTTGACAGGGAGGATTTTCAAAAACACCTTGTGGGAAGTAAGAGAATATAGACTATTTAAAGCCAGCAGTACTTGTGTCCCAAAGTCAGCTTGAAATGTCTAAGAAATCTCCATCTAATAATCTAAATAATACTCAGCATGTAAAATTTACATGTTCTCAAACGATACTTTTCAATGTGCTTTGTAATCTAGATCCTCAGATAATTTTTTTGTCTCTCTCATTAAATTTTAGATTCTTTTATGTGGTTTTATGCTTCTCCAAATAGCATCTTATGTTGTCTGATGTATTTGCTGAGGGCCAAATTCTGTCTTTCAGTGCATACAGCTTGAATTGAAATCCTAAATAATACACAAACCTACTAGGGGAAAAAATAAAAAAGCTGGTTGTCTATTTCAGTAAATGTCTGATTACATTTAAAACCACGCGTGTGTATTATTTTGATCCCTCATGCACTGTGAAACTGAGGTTTGAAAGTAGCATTTCAATTTTTTATAGAAACAGCATCTAGCAGGGATATTACAATGTGAAGATTAGGTCTCACCTCCTTGTAACGAATAAATTGAGACCAAAATTAAGTGAGTTGCCAGGGTCACCCACTCAGTTAGTGGTAAAGGCAGGTTTAGAACTCAGCTCCCAAATATATATTTTTTCCCTAATGAACCTAGTTAACCCAGTAGTGAGAATGAGGAGAAAAAAATAATTTGAAACCGTGTGAAACTATCTGTAATTACTGTGCCACAGGAGAAATTCCATTTAATGTCTGCTTTGTCATTCCTCTATCTTAAGATGCTTTTTTTTTCCTCCTTCATTTTCCATTGTGCAAACAGATATTTTGTCCTCCTGCTGGAAACCCAGGCATCTTATCCAAATCATGCAACATTTTAATGCAAAATTTTCGTGGGCGAAAGAGTGGTGTTGGTAGGAAACCAATGGATCTCACGGAGAACAGCTGTCAAACAAGAAAGGCAGAAAGGAGGAAGCTTGTGGGAGCAGCTGTAACCAACAACATTAGACCCTAAATCTTGTGAAAGTCCCGTGTAATTTGACAGGGAATTATGGCCCAAATCCGTTTCATCTCGGCACGTAGCAGCTCTGCCTAACGGTGCAATTCCGTGATGGAGCATTCCCCAGGCAGTGGTGAGAACCAGGTCCTCCCTGCTCACTCAGAGCCTCACCCAAAATCTGTAGGAGTGGGTGGAAATTGGTGTCTCTGTGGTTAAATTGGGTCCCTCCAGAAAGCACTTGCCTCATGAGAACAGTGCAGTTTAGTCAAACTCTCCTCTCTTTTCTGTCCACTCCTGCTTTCCTCTCCTTTCCTTGTCTTTTTCCCTCTCAACATCTCCCCGTTTCTCATCTCTCGGCACTTAACCTTCAGGTTTGTGTTTAGTAAACCTACCAAAGTAGAATCAATAGCCTGGTGCTTAATCACACTTTTTTGCTGCTCAAAATGTCATGTTTGGGTTTGTTTGTAGAAGGGCTTCTGCGTGTCTTTCATTTTTCAGCTCCGTGCGGGATGTTCTGTGCTGCTCAAATCCATTAAGAATGAAAGCTTTTGCTGTGGCTGATTGTTCTAATCTCTGTTGGGGTATATACACGGAATAAATGTAAAATTCCGGATGTTGGTTCAGATCATCAAGAGAAAAAGTCTGTCCTGGTGCTGTAGAATTTTCTCATCTGCTCTTCCTAGGTGAAATCAGTAAGGTTCAGTTTCCTAATCTGCTGAGATAGCTAGGGCACAGTTTAACTATCCGTAAGTAGAGGTGATTGAGTTTAGACATTCTCTTACCACGGAGAAAAAGGAAATAGAGCACAGAATGGTACCCAGCAGCTGCAAGTAGTAGAAATTAAATCCTTGCCACTCTTTTGGTAAAATAGACGAAGCAAGAGACCGTAGCTTGGTGCATCAGCTCCACTTAAGAGCCTGTCAAGAAAATGTTTCTCCCCTCCAGTAGTAAAATTCATGTTTTAGAAACTTGTTTGCATAACAGGCTTGAAGAGAGGAGGAAAACAAAATGGCATGTGGAGAGCTGAGTGCACATACTCCTGTGTAAAGGAGTACAGGAAGGTGGCTCCTGGCTGATCTCTTGATCCTTGGGCAAAACTGAGGAGAAAGTCTAACAAATGCATCGTTTTGCAGTAAATTAGATCAGATTTCCGCATCTCCGCACTCAGTCTGCGAGCTGACAGTTCAGTAAAATGTTCCCTTGTAAGGTTCACCCTCTTAGGAAAAGGGGCAATAATTCATCATTAGAATTTCAGAGTCCAGGTGTAGATGAAAACTGATGGAGCCTCCAGTGAGGCAGGGAAAGTGCACAGAAGAAGAAAATTTTATCTGAAGCCTAATTCCCTGGCTACAGCAGAGAATAATTAAGATAATATTGCTTCAAGAGTTCTTTAATGATTAAAAATCACATATGCAGAATCCATAAATTGGAGGGCAACAAATTGGAAGGATACAGCGTCGGAGACGTGTTTTGTGCCTGTTGTAGCGGGAAGCACACCGGTGGCACAACAGCAGCCCGGGCAGCCACAGGAGACCAGGCCCATTCCAAGGACTTTGTTTAGATGCAACAAATCATTTGTCTGTTATTAACCCAGAGCTTGTAATTATGCAGATTGCCATAGATTTTCCCGGGCCTGGAAGTGAGATTGAGGGTTGTTCACACTATAGCAGGCAGCTCAGGGCTGGCCATGCATTACTGAACTTGCCACATTTATCATGTTGACTGATGGCAGCAGAAGCAGGTCTCAGGTCCCAGTGGTTAATGTAGTGGGTAATTAACTGTCATTTGCCTAGTAATAGGCTGATGATCAATGGTTTGTGTGGAAACAAATTCTAATCAGGTAGCTGATAAATGCTCAGGGAGCGAGAGCAATTGAAATTGGGGGAAACTATGTCCAGAATTTCAAAATGGCATTGTGGGGTTTTTATTATTATTATTAATGGCAGAAAACTATGTTCTTCATATAAACAGCTTTATCCAAAATTAACAATAGCTAATATAAATCTCACATGTTTGTTTTGTGTGTGGCGGAGAAGGACTAACAGCAAGGAGGGCCTCCTTCCCTTTACGTAATTGAAAAATTTTAATGTATCTGGTGCTTAGCTGAAGCAGTTTCTGCGGGGTCTCTCATTCCAGGACTGTAGAAAACTGCACATGGTGGACTCGGGTGCAGTAAATCTCCCTCCTCCGCAGTGCTGGATGACAACCCCAAATTGTTTCGCTGCTCTGCAACATGCAAACCGCAGCGCTGGCTGGAATGGACCTTCAGGGAGGCCGCGGAAGGTGACCCTGCACCTCACCCAGGCTTTCAGCTGTGTCTCAAGCACTCAGCTGTTGCACCTAAACCACCTAAGGTGCTGTGTGATCCCCCCACGCTAGGCTTGGAGGCGGTGGGACCTCTGTCATCCTTGTGTTCACACGTTGCTGTTGTGTTCCAGGCGTAGAGCCTGACTCTCACCTTACTACAGCCACGTGGAATAGCAGTGCTGTGCACCTACAGCCCTTAGTGCCTTTTGCAGCCTGCTCTGCTGCCCTCACACACCTGAACTGCCATCATCTCCTGCACAGATGTGCAGGAAAACAGAGCCAGTGCTTTGCTCCCTGGGTGTAATAACCAACTCTAGCACGAAGTCAGCCCAGGACTCTGGAAGGCAGCAGAGTCTTGCATCCTTCTCACAGACAAGGAATGAAAGTCTGAGTGGGATTTAGGTAACCTGGGTGAAACCTCTGTGTGGCGGAACTGGAACAGAGTGTTTCACAGAAGGAACCCTTATAATCTGCCTAAATAACCTGTAGTTTTAGTGATCAGTGCTTCACAGAAACAGGAGTGGACTTGAGCCATTCTAACAGGAGCTGGTGAGGATGGCCTTGCCCTGGTGTTCCTCCAGGTGATCAGAGCAAGCAGCACCTCAGACAGGAGGAAAAGGGTCACAACTTCTAAATTAAACGGGAACGATATTCTGTAGGCAGCGCACCTTAAGTAGAAGCAGAAGGTAAAAGGATTTAGAATTAAGTAGGCTTGTTGGTAACCCATGAAATTCAGTAAAATAGAGGGATGTGATTAAAAACTGTGTTCATTTTATGTTACCAAACTGAATTTTCTACAGAGCACCTTTGAATTCATTAGTTTAGAACTGCTTTTAATTTGGTGTTTCCCTTGAGAGCCATTATATTTTTCTGCTGTCAGCCTGATGTTGAGGAAAAAAAGAGAAGTGGCAGATGTGGCGTTTTCATCTACTGTGCTTCGTAGTTAAAAACAGCATTAACTGCTATGCACAAGCAGAGCATTACTTTTAATAATCCATCACAACTATTAAGTAGTTTAAATAAACTTAGTTTCAAAGATTGCTGGCACGTAGAGCTAAGGTATTTTTTCTTGTTCATTATAATCCTTCTGTGTCACAAAAGGATGTGTACGTATGTTGGTTGGGTTTCTTTGGTGTGTTGTTTTTTTGTGTGTGTGTGTGTAATACACCCACTTGAAAAGTATTGAAAAATCTCTAGCAAAGGGAATTTAAAAAGAAAATTATATAGATGTCTGGCAAAAAACAGCATTTCATATTGTTCTTACAGTATTTTATACTTCTACTCCTGATGTGACTATATATAGTTTACAGCCTCATTTACTTTAATGTGCTACCTGAATAACATAATCATAGCAATAACTATGGTATAGGGTTGTAAGGTGCATGAACCGCTAATGCTTTCTGACGATTTAAATGACTCGTTCATAAAATGTTCTTTTAATAATAGTGGTAAAGCTTTTAGCACTAGATGTCAAAAATGCGAAGAATGTTGGCTTTTTCAAGTGTTATTTCTTTTTCTAGCTAAAGTGTGTTTTTATAATAAGTAGCACCAAAAAGCCAAGGTTATGTGGCTCTCTCCTGCACGGCAGGATCTAAGAAGAAGACTCTTCCCACTTATGCAAACAGCTTGACCTCTGTCTCTGCACAGTTATGTAACGTCCCTAATGTGTTTACTGTTTCTTTGTTTAGTTTAACAAGATGTTTCTTTTATCAAGAAAGGTCAGTATAACCTGCAGGAAAAAAAAATAAATAATAGCATCACAATGGGTGCGATATTAGTCTGTCATAAAGCTCTCTTCAGCAGGACTATGTCTTTGTGCTGTAAATTGGGCAGAGTTGAGCCACCAAAGACCAGCCTTTCTGAAAGGAGGTGTGCTGGGAAATCAGTCAAAGACCAGACTGTGGGGGAAAAAAATGATAAATTTAAAAAAATAAAAAGAAAAATGTAGTGAATCAGGAATATATTTCTTTCTGTACTTCCAGGTTATTTGGCGTTACAGGAAACTGTGCTGCCTGCAGTAAGCTCATACCTGCTTTTGAGATGGTGATGAGAGCAAAGGACAATGTTTATCACCTGGACTGTTTTGCATGTCAGCTTTGTAATCAGAGGTAAGAGAATTTCTTGGATCTGTTCCATAAGCTAAGTGCTATCTCGGCACTGGTGTGGGCATACATTCCAAAGAGGAAACATTTACCAGTAGCAGAACCCCAAGACAGAGAGTAAGACATGGATACTTTTCCTGGGACTGATACAGAACACCTTTCATGACCTTGGCCAGAAAACTTTTTGTGCCTCAAATCTCGCATCAATAAAGAAGAATAATGTTACTTCCTCTCCTTCAAAAGGCTGTCTGTCAGGTTTAATTAATTAATATTTATAAAGGTCTTCGAGATTCTTTTCTGCAGAAGAGCATAGCAGTACCATTTGTCATTATTGCATTAATTTCACTTTAATTCTTCATTTTTATCACATGTATTTCTTTTAAAGTACACATTGTTTCTTCCTGTTGCCAGAACTGTAATCATTTAAATTTAAAAGATGTTGTTCCCACCATTTCCTCTGTAGCAGCATTGGACCTCTTACAGTCCTATTTTTATTTCCATATCCAAACCGTAGGTTATAAAAATCCCAGGGATCCAAACCTGACACCCTGTTCTGAAGCATCACCCACACGGCACAGTTGGAGAGCGAATGTCAAAAATGGTAAAATTGTAGCAAGTGATTTTTTCAGAGGTGAATAGAGCCAAGTTTATACCAGCTGCATTCAGAGTGGTGGCCAAATCCCACCAGAGATTTCACCCAGAGCCCCACTTCTGACCCCACCAGGGCTGATAACAGCTTTGCCAGTGACTTCTATGAGGTCTAGGCAGTGAGAGAGTCAATTGCTTCCACTCCTTAATGCCCCTATTATTTTCAGTTATTTTTCAGTTATTACATGACCATATTTAGCGTTTTATAGCATTCTTTTTTTTTTTTTTCATTTCTTTGTTTGGGATGAAACACAGGATGTACATTTTTAGGGAGGCAATGAAAAATTAGGGAGATAATAGACTGACACGACAAAGCCAGACACAGCTCTAAATAAGCTTTCCTAACTCACCTTGTCCTAAAGTGTATTATTTTTTAGCACTGTAGTCATTTAAAAATCAAACATCCCCAAAGAACCATAAAATGTACAGCTGCTAATAAGTGTAGCACACTACAATTACGCTCTTTTAAAAAAAAGCCAAATTGACCTTTTTCATCATGTTGCATGGGAAATTAAAATACCAGGCAAGTAATAACCACTGCTTAAACTATATAATAATGCAAAGTAATTATAGGTTCTAATGCTATTTAAAGTCCTATATCAATTTTGTCCTGCCGCAGAACTGAGAAGTTGTACTCCAAGCAAGGCAGGCAGAGGCTCCCACAGCACCCATTTAAGAGACACACACAGTGTCCTAGGTTTTGTTTCCCAAACCCTTCACATCCTGTTTTTTTTTCCAAACCTCCGTTCTGGTATCATTATTAAAGCGCCTGATATATTTCTGTTGTTCGCTTCATTTATTACTTGCCATAATGGGGCTGCATATCTTTAGTGTTGGTTATGCACAATTAGCACTTAGTTATTGTCTTGTCACTTCAGCCCCGTACAAGACAAACTTCTTTAATGCAAGAAGTCAGCTAATCTTCATCAGTCAAGCAAAGCAGACAATGTTTGTTAGCCGGAGTGCAAAAGATTTTCATCATAGTTAGCACTCTTGGATCCGAGGAAGTGAACTTTCTTTTTCTTTCCCCCCTGCACAAAAAATAAAAAAGAAAAAAAAAAAAAGAAAAAACAGAGCAGAGCTGTTATGAATATTTTTTAATATTCCTCTTTTACCATTGCAGCAGTGAAATAATGTACAATTTCACTTTGCAGCTAACACACATCGCAGTGTTCCCTGGGGCCACTGATCCCCCCGGAAAAGTGCTGTTAGGTTCTTCTGAAATGGAGCTTAACTGGGTTATTTAATAATTCTCATCCTCGTTATTCCTGAGCCTTCAATGTAATCTTTTATTTGATTTTTACTTTACATGTATTTTAGGCAAAGGGTTGCTGAAATAGTCTTACAGGTGTCTTAGACCGAGAACAAAAGAATGAATTTACCTGAAATGCAGTCTGGTTCACCTAGTGAAAACAGGAGTGGGAGTGATTCCAAGAGTTTCGAAGAATTTCAGAAATTCTCAAAAGTGACCCTAATCCTGATTCTCTTGCAATAGCTGTCATGGAGCCTAATAAAACAGACTGCCTGTAGAGTATCTTTCTTCCTCACAATTTGGGACTAGTGGCCCTCTGAAGAATTAATTTTGTTTTTTTTACAAAAAAATCCTATTTCATGGATACTCCAGCACAGCTCTTCTGTGGTTCCTATGGCAAAGCATCCTGCTGACTACATTCTCTCATTAATGGCTTCAAATCTTTTGTTTTTCATGACTTGTATAACAGTAAACCCCCACATTGCTAGACACCTGACCCATCACCAGCTTTGGGGTATTCAGATCTACTATGAAACCTTTTTCTCTTTTCTTTTAAACAGAAAAATCTTGTCAGTCACCATGTCATTAATAATTTCTGTCGTCCTTTAGGATTCTTTTTTCTTCCTCTGTTCAAGGTAATCAAAACGACTCTGCAGATTCTGACTGAGGATGTGTTTATAAGACAGCAGTTTAACTTTATTAAGTTTTTGCTGCCTGTATACAAAATAATGTTATTGAGAGGTTTTAGATTTGCTCTTTCCTTTCACTCCAGCCACTAATTCCACCAATACGGAATTTATTTATTGAAGAGAATATTTTTATCCACAAACACATCAACAATATCCAAAAATCACCAATGGGTGTATCAAGGCTCACCAGCTATTGCAAGACCTCTTTAGCCTTATCCCCCAATTTCACATTCCCTTCCCCCATAAAGTTTTAAAACCTTTGGGTCATTCTCTGCAGTAGATCTGCAGAGTATGTAGTGCTCTCTGTTTGGTCCCACACATCATTTTCAGCTATCATCTAACATTTAGGATTTTTCCTGTCAGAATGCAGAAGATGTTCGTGAGGATACAGAATTGTTTTCTTCACATTGCACTGCTTTGTCTTTGCCAACACTGAATTTTTTATTTTTTTTTTAATGTTCTGTGCCTGGTCGTTCCTTCCAGCCCCTTCTGCTTTTCAAGCTAGGTAATATTTATATTAACACACATCTCACTGATTCTTTGGGCAGCCCATTCTTCGGGCCTGCCATTGCATGAGCCTCACATTCCTACCCTTTAAATAGTTGATGCTGACCCAGAGAGATGCCTACCCATTCTTTCCCAGTGCTCTTTGTGAAGATTCAGTGATTCTTTTGCTTTTATGGACAACTCCACTGTTTGCTTTATTATTTTTGAGTATCTACAACTCAGCATCCAGTGCAAGCCTCGGTGTGGATGGTAATTAGCCTCCCTGCACTTAAGGGGACTTTTGTTCAGGCCATGAACTCCAGCTCTGAACTGACTCATAACATGCCTGTCCCTTTATTGGCCTTCTGAATGTGACTTTTTCAGAGTGAGGAGAAAAAAGGCATTGTCTCACACACTGTATTCCAGGAAGACAGACTGTAGACACAGGCCTGAAAGAGAGCTCCTGAGCCACTAAGCCTGGTCCCCTGGTGTCAAAAAGCACTGTCTCCTATTTTCCCTTTCATAAAGCTATTCAGCTCTAGGATCTAATTGCTCCAGCCAGCCAGTTTTTGAGATATTTTCCCCATGTTTTCCTTGATACTGATGCTTAAAGCTGTAGCAATTTTGTGAATATTAAGCTCTGCTCCTAGCCTAAAGGTTTTAGCATCCTCTTATCTCTCATGTCTCTGTCCAGCTTACTCCTAATTTGAAGTTTTTCCATCGCCTAAGTACCTGCAGAGCTTAGTGACAGTCATCTTAATAGTGTGAGTGTTCCCCTTTCTTCTCTGTAAACATATTATCTTCTCCTCAGAAGCCCTTCACCTCACACTGACAGTAACCTCAATATACTTAATTTCTGCAGAAAATTTAAAGGGGGGGGGCGAAAGGAAACCACTGGAAAAATAGACTTGTAAACAGACACTGCCTTTCACACTTTGTCAGGTTGCATGTGTGTGACTAAGAAAATGGAGTGGAAAATCTTGCAAGTGGGCTCAGCTCTATCTTTGCTTGACACTTGACTAGAGCGATGATGTCAGTCTGCCTTCGGCTTTCCCACTTCCCAGAGTTTATGTGTCCTTCCTCTCACTCTCTGTCGGCGTCTTTAGCAGCTTGTTCCCTACTTCTGTGATATTTTCTCCCTGCCGTTTGAAGTCAACTCAGAGTATGGCTTAAAACCCCAATCTGCTGTCACTGAGAGGTGTTTAAATCAGCTGCTCTACCCTTCTATCTGAAATAGCCTTTATTTTAATAGAAACTGGTCTGAAAATGGTTACACACTCATTGAAATTGCTGTCCTGATGTAGCTGTAAACACTTACCTCCAGTATAAACTGTAAAATGCCCACACAATGCTGCCTTTGTTCTCTGTCAAGCAGAGGAGAGGGAATGCAATGCCAGGGACATCCTTATTTCAAACACCAATATTGGATTTTTGCATGAGTGGTCATTTTCTAAATTCTGAAGGCCTGAGTACTGCTTATTTTCATTGAATGTCTCAAAATTTAGGACACAAATTAACATATTGTCCACACCTTGCTTTTTATAAAATAGTGCATATTTAAAAAGCACACCAAGTGGAGGTTTGCCCTTTCAAGTCGAACTGGGACTCTGTGTCTATGTAATTCTGCATGGTCCTGGTGAAAATGTGCAAACTCAGGCACAGCTCCCACTTTCCAGCCTTTGAAATGGACATTTTGACAGAACCCCAGGATTAATAAACCACAGGTGTGGGCTGATGAACTGTGCTGTAAAAGAGTGGCTTTGTCCTCTTGGTGATGCATATACATTAATGTTAGTGTGAGTTGTACTGGAAACTCAACGTTAAAAAAGAGAGGGAAGGGGAAAAGCAGGGCCCAAGTTATGTCACTGGCTGCAAAAAGCAGAGGGGAAAGGTGTGGGTGTGGTAAGTCTGAGCTGTCTTAATCCTCAGGAAATCAACTAAATGCTTCCAGATTTTGTTTCTTGCTACATTGACAAAGATCTAACATTACCAGAGGAGGCACACACACAACCCCAGCAATACTTCATCCACAGCAATACTTCTCTTGCTTTCTTGAGAAGTCTTCAGTACCCTGACACTCGTCCTGTCCATCAGAAAAGATGACAGACAGCAGTGAGATCTCCTTAAATGTCTGTTCTGAACAATGAAAGAGCTACTTCTCAAAATGGAAGTTTTATAATTCCTGTGGTTGGTCTAGGCACACCTTCCCCTTCCAAACAAGGTGATAACAGAGGTCATTTTGTAATATAAATGGCCTTCCTTTTGCCATTGTTAAATATGACAGGAGTTTTAGGATGTAGGTTAATTATAATGGTCATTCTACTAATGTCACAGTCGTGTCAAAAGTACTATTATCAATTTATGGTGCTGAGTCCAATCTGGCATGTTAATGCAGCCCATTGTATATTCTTTCCTGTTCATCTTGCATGCCTATTAAAAAAATTGGGTGAGGGTTTTAGGGAAGGCTGAAGACTACCATCTGCCTGCTAGAAGAGTAATAATCTTCCCTAATTATATACCCCTAACACAGTGGCATCTTAATATGCTCCTCGACTCCATTTAGTATATGTGCCCAAATTGTGCCCTGATTTACACCCTATGCCAATTCCACAAAAAAAACCCCAACCTTAATGGGAAGCTAGGCTTCAATTTACCCTTCCCATTTTAAAGCTGAGCCAGGTTTAAATCTCGCAGTGTGCAAACCCCATCTGAAGTAGTTACAGATATAGCTCTGTCGCTTCAGAAGAGGCTAAATCTGGTTTTGAGAGTCAAATAAGGTTGAAAGTGTGAACGGCCAGAATTCATCACACCTCATCTTCTTGCTTGCCCTGTCTCATAGTACCTGGGAGCCAGCATGCCGAGATTATAGGCTTTTCACCCGGTGCTTCCCTCGTTGTCACCTAATGAGCACACAATTCGCAGGTTTAATACCCAGGGGGTCCCACACAAGCCCCACCGCCAGCCTTTGCCAAAACACGCTTGTCACCGAGCTTCACAATATGAAAACAGGATTTGAACCCTCGGGATCACAAGCAACAGGCTTCCCCCGGGGCACAGGGGACCTGCCAGAGGATGTCTTCCCATGCAGAGAGGTTATCACACAGCCAAGGATGTCTAGACAGGCCACTGGCAGCATCTCCACCGGGCAGCTTGGGAGGCAGGCGGTCTCTGGAACTGTGTGTGCTTAAAGCCACTCATGCATAAAGCTGTCACACGCCATGCAGGCACAGGTAGAGCACTTCTGGCTCGACATATCAACGTGGCAAAAGCAAAAGGCATTGAGACTTTCTATAGGGAAAGGCATCCTGGCGCTCCTGTGTAGCTGGCGCGGTTTGATTCGAGCTGCGTCGCTCCTCCGAGGGCTGAGGAACAAAATCCTCCTTCAGCCAGGATTTTGGTGCATGCAATATTGCAAGGAGTCACATGTGTCACTATGACAGGCAAGTTGCGCTTCAGCAGGTGTATTTTTCATTTGCTAAGTACTTTAGGCAAATTAGTTTGCTAAGGTTTGTCTTGCCCTGGAAAAAAAAAATGAATGCGCAGCTGAGTAACATCCTCAGCTCAGACTCAGTTCTTTCTGATAGGTGCAAAGGTGGTTTTGACTCCCACTGGTGCACTGGGTTTGGGGGGATTTTTGTTTGTTGTTTGTTGATTTTAAATGTGACTTCTTTGGGAAAAGCAAACCTTACCTGTTGGGACTAACTAAGACTCCTTTACCTAATCTTGTAATGTACACAGAAGAATTTTTCTCAGCATTGCTGTCAATGGACAAAAATACAAAAGATGGAAACTAGGGGAAAAAAAAAACCACCAAAGAACAACTTTTATTCATGAATTCTACATTTCAACGCAGCTACTCAAAATTATTTTGTGTAGTTAGTAGCCTAGTATACCAGGATTGGGGTGGGAAGAATAATAGCAACCTCTAAATTCTGTAAAAGGGTGTTGACCATAAATAACTTAAAGATTTCAGGATCCTTCCATAATCTCTATTTTCAATCATCAGCAGCAGCAGGCAGTAATCCCACAGAAAAAAAAGTCCACAAATAAACAAACCAATTTTCCTTTAAGAGCAGAGCTAATTCTTTTCAATCCACTTTTTTATTACACTATTTTCCCTCTATCTATTTAGCTAGCATAAGGATAAATTTCCAAAGCTACCCAGTTGGAAAATAAATGGGTTCACTGTTTGTCTAGCATTCCAATCTTCACAAATGTAAATCAGTCCAACTGCTACTCATTTAAACCTCCAACTTCACAAAACATTAAAGGACTGCTTTCCATACACAATTTAATCTGTGACAATTCACCAAGATTTCTGCTTGAACATCATTAGAAACTGACTATCTGATAAAGGCAGGCCACTATCAGGGGTCAGGTGGGTCAACCTGTGTCATTTATGGAGTTTTACTGGGTCAACTACAGCAGGCACCACTATTTGAAGGTTAAATTGTTACAATTAAATACATATACAGCTATTCCCAAAGCTACTCTGCTGCTAAATCTACCATAAACAACACAAGCATTTATATCTGACCCTAATTGTGTCCAAGATGTCACCATTTGGAAATTATACAAAAAAAGGACATTATAATCCGTTACACATTAAACAATGCTTTATGTACTGAGATCCATAATTAGCTGGTAGAAACTGGTTTCATTTATTCACATCAGTGTTGAGGGGTTCATTTAGGTTACTTTCTTTCATTTTAATTGGAATAAGGCAAGCAGTGCCTCCCAATATATTTCATAGCTGGAGAGTTCACTGTAAACAAAGGCATGTAACCCTGCCAAGGCACTCACTAGGGAAACTCTTTTTCTCCCTTGGTCCCATTCACTTCTCCCTGAGTGTCTTCAAGAAGATTGGCTTTGTCAAGGGAAAGGGTCAGGGGGTGTGTCAGGGAAGAGCCTTCTTAAACTCCAGGGTATTTTTTTGCTGGGAAATCCTACTTTACTTGAAGTTTGGAGTCAGCCAGCCAGGAGTGTTAATATTACATGATTGTCCTACTCATCGGAGAGAAGCAAATGAAATCTCTCAGCAGAGTTTTGCAGCAATCAGATCATTCTGATGCACGTAATAGTATAACAAGGTAGGTATACTGATACCACGAGAGAGAGAGTAATCAGCTGAGTAACTAAATTTATGAGCAACTCCTACAGGGAAAAAAAGAAAAAAGGTTTCTCTGCGTGCCTGCGTGGGTCTAGTTTGCACCACAGTGTTTGTAAAGTTGTGTGTGTGCTAGAAGCAGTTCTCCCAATCACCATCTTAAATCAAATCTAGTGAAATGTCCAACTGGAACGTAGCAAGAAATTCTTACTGTCACATCAGACAATGATAACAGATCTCAGACAAGTTTTCCACTGCGTGCAATCACTTTGTCTTCCTTCTGGTTTGCACAGAAGCAGGACATTTACTTTTGACTCAGCTCAGCAGCCCGGGATGTTTAGTGTGTTTTACCTGTGTGCTGGTGACCTGATCCAGGACTCCCACAGCCCAGGGTGGGCTTTGGATGAGATCTTTGGCTGGGGAAGCACAAATGCCTGAATGCACTGGGTTTTGTTGAAAGCACAGGATTAATTGTGGCACCAATTCCTCTGCTGGGCTTTCCCACGTGCGCACCTCCAGCCAACGCTTCCTCCACAACCCTTACCTTACCTCACATAACCTCAAACTATCTTCTTTTCTTTTTCCCTTTATTATCTCAATTTCAGATTTTGTGTGGGAGACAAATTTTTTCTGAAGAACAACATGATTCTGTGCCAGACAGACTACGAGGAGGGTCTAATGAAAGAAGGTTACGCGCCCCAGGTTCGCTGATCGGATGCCACACCGCTAAGAATAAAAAAAAAGCACTATGTTCTTTTATCTTTTTTGCTCAACATGTACATAAGAAATGACACAGGAACCTACTGAATAGCATAGATATAGGGAGGCAGGATGGTTGCGTGAAATAAAAGGCGGACTGCATCTGTATGTAGTGAAAAGTGCTCCAGTTCAGAGTTGAATGTTAATTAAAAAGGTACTGTATATACAGCTGGATTCTTTTTGCTTGCTCTTGGGATTTTTTGGTTTGTTTGGGGTTTTTTTTTTTTGTTTCTTTTTGTGTCATTTGGCATGAGATGTTTATTTTGGACTATTGTACATAATGTATTGTAATATTTGAAGCACAAATGTAATACAGTTTTATTGTGTTACCATTTGTGTTCCTGTTTGCTTCTTTGTATTGTTGCATTTAGTACAATCAGTGTCTAAACTTACTGTATATTTATGCTTTCTGTATCTACCAGCTATTTTAAATGAGCTGTATCTTTCTAGTAAAAAGCATTAAAGAGCAAATCCCAACCATTATTCTACACTTAGAGCTTAAGAATACTGTTTACATTAAAACTATTTAGAAAACTAATAACTTGCAGCACCTGCTGCTAATGATGCTATGGTAAGGGTCTATCAGCACTTCTCTTATAAGCCTCTATTTTTCAGGGGTTAAGCATCTGCTGTCTAATTGCATGGATTTTCCTCAAAGAGCACTTTTATTTTACTACAAAATTTTGAAAAGCAAATCTGACTGGTTTGAGATATATTATAAAAGGTGCAAAAGTTAATGATTTTGGGTGCCGCTTTTGTGCCCCTTAGGCATTCCAAATGCCTGGATTTGATTTTTAATTTAGCTGGAAATTAAGCCCTAATGCAAACCAGTGCCTCTGGGTACCTTATTTTATATATATATATATATAAAAAAATATATATGTTATTTTTCTGAAATCATTAATTTGGGGGGGAGGAAAGGGAGAAGATTTCTGTTTATATACATTTTAAAAGATTCTTAAAATTTGAGGGGTCTCTCTCTCCCTCATCTCCCTCTCTCTCTCTTTCCTTTTTCT
>VZRF01014656.1:162586-174563 GCA_013396875.1 Vireo altiloquus
TTTTTGTTTGTTTGTTTTGGTTTTTGTTTTACTTTTTCGTGTTTTAATCAGGGCTTAACCCTAATGTTTTCTGGGGCTGCGTCTTCAACAAACCCTGGAAAAAAAAGTGAAAGTAGAAGGCACTGTAAACAGCCCCCTCTGAGGGTCTATTTACATTAAAGAAATGACCCTGAGCTGACACTGGGAGAGTGACTGGTTGCTAATTACCCACCTCAGTGAATGCTGAAGGTAATTTAAATGCTGATGTGGATGGGCCAAAACTTTGCAACAGCAAGCGAGAGCTACCACACTCGACTGCACAGGTACTTTGCTGTCCGTGCCAACATCCCACAGGTTTGTCCCATCAATACTGGCAATTAAAATCCTTTTGACAGAGGTGGAATCGCTGCTGACAGCTCCTGTTGGCAATCAGTCCGTTTTCTAGGAGAGGTGAACCTCTGTTTTTAAAGCCATGAAGCTATTGCATCAGCAGGATGTCCCTAAGTGCTCATGCCCCTGACAGAGCTTACAGGTGTTTGGCAAAGGAAAGCAGGATGAATGTTTAAAAAGTTGTTAAATGCATATTTAATTCTTGTCTGTTTGCCACTGTAATCTAGCTCACTGGGAAAACAACCTGTATTAAAAAAAAAAAAAACAAAATCAAACAAACAACAAAACAGTATTAAGAATAACAACAACAAAAAAAAACAAACCAAGAAACCCACTATACCCTATGTTGTTACAAAGCTAAGCTCTTGTTTTTTATTTAGAGTACAAACACATGTCTTTGCTCAAGTTGACTGCTGTCTGTCCCTGCTCTTCCTGTCCTGTTGCAGTTTCAACATGTTTTTTGCTGAGGATGGTGAAAGAAACTTTGTAATGCAGTGGGGAAATTCCTTAAGTGTATGGTAAGAGTACACTGCACAGTGGCTTGACTTAGAAATAGATATTTAGTTTTAATGACTGTTGTTACAGTGTGGGTTTTTTCTGGCTGTGAACCCTTTTGAAAATAAGCATGGCTCACAAAACTTGACTTTGACTCATACAGGACCAGTAAGAAATGCAACAGCACCTCAGGCTGTTCTTGTTAATTAGAAGAAACAGCTCCACGTAGTTTTTCAAATTAAATTTAGCCCTCTTTTGTGGACTATCTTCCTTCCTAACCTTGAGCACAAGTGTCTCTTCCACTCCTTTCCACAGTCCCTTAATGTCTTTGGGATAACGAAGCAGTTGGTGCCAGAGGTACTATTAGGCTCTTACAGATCTACTTCAGTGCAATAAACAAGCTGTCCTTTCCATGAAGGTCAGGATGGACAGAAAGGGAAGAATCATATTATCTCATTTTGAGCCCAGTTTCAATTTTCTCCTCCATTCTCTCTTGGGTGTTTCCATTAGAAATCAGAAATGTCTCTCTTCAGGTTTCCAGTAGGAGACTGCGGAAGGGACAGAAATCCCTGGTTTGGAAACAAGGCTGGAGAATAGGAAAGAAGGATCCTAAACTCTGACTCCCTGTAAGCTTGGGAAAGTCACTCAGCTTCTCTGTGCCTCAGTTGTCCCCACCTGTCAAATGGGGCTCATGGATACAGTCCTTCTGTAGAGCATTTTTGGCTCTTCAGAGAGTCAAGAGCTGTTCAGGTGTTACAAGCAGCATCAGGATACCCAGGGAGGAGCAGAGCACTCACAGATCTGAGGCAGGAGAGCACCAAAACCAGCTTAGCCAGCAGAAGACCTGGCTGGGGATGACGATGGCAATTACACACTAATAATGCTGCAAATGCTGCAGGAATCTCTCAATCCCACAGAGTGCCACTGCTCAGCTCTCTATGGAGCAAAGGAAGGGAGTGGAATGGGAAAAGAGTGGCTGGTTACTACATGCCATGTTGTGACACAGGCTCAAAGTGTGGAAGAGGAAGGTGGTCCTGCTATGGGGGAGAAAAAAAAAAAAAGTCTCACAATTCTACCAATCTTAATTGATGCAAGGATAAAGAAATATGGATATGTTTGCAGTGCACAATGGTATGGCACTGCTTTGAGCACTTTATGCTCATCTGTCTTATTCACGTACATATCTAAAATTTGTGTGTAGAGGATACGGAGTAAATTTAGATTTGATGTAGGTCAAAGATCAATTACACATTTTCCTGTATTTCAAACTTCCATCTTGCCTGGCTGTTAAAATAATGACCAGGAGTTGAAATATTTAATGGAAACATTTACAACTCCAATAAAGTATATCATCAAAAGTCAATAATGGAGAGAGATTATCTGCCAGGCCACTTTAGTGGTCATTTAGAAAGAGGCCCAGACCATTCCTTTGGGTTGCTTTTTGTTATCTACCTTAGTCCTCCTTCTCCATCTCTGTGCATGCCAACAAGCTGTCTGCATACAGCAAAACACTCTGATAGTGACCCTTACTCAATGTATTTGCCAGGCAGGAATGCTCCCACTTGTGTCTCCCATCTTTAGGGCATTTTATCTCTCTCTGTATATGTCGCAAAGTTTAGCCAGACAAAAATAATAATAGCAAAAAAATTTTTTTTAAGAGTCTACCATTCTTGGATGGCTGGTTTTTGAGCCATGTGGAAAAGTACAAATTATCAAACCTTGATTTTCAAGTGTAAAAATCTCCTCTGACAATGGTAACCTGCTGTGCCTGTTATCTGCCACAACTGGTGTTGAATCAAGACAGCCTGGATTTGGCAGAAACAGTGACCAGGGCTAAAAGTTGAACTATTTCATGATTGTGTTATTATATTCTCTGGGTTGTTTGGTGGTTTTTTTAAGCACACCTTCATGTTTTCCTATCCTCCCAAAATGTTTAAATTTTTGCTCATGTAATGTAAATAAAGGAAAATCATCCAGCAATCCCTCAAATGTTCCTAATTGCCTACATATAAAATGACTTGGGGAAGATAAATTGAAAAGTGGTCAGTGGGAAGGGGGTTTGGGAAAAAGAAGCAAACAGGGACTGTGGCAAGGTTTTGACTGTATAGACTTTAAAGTACTTTAAAGGCTTTTTTCAACGTAATATGCAGCAGCTTCTTATAATTTTCTCAGCAGTAGGTAGTTTACAGTCATCTGTACCTAGAACAAATCTTGTCAAGAATGAAGGTCTGTAGTGATTGCTGGGTATAATTTTATACATTTAGCTGATTTTTCTGAAAGCTTCCACTGTGCTGCTGTTGTCAGACTAAATTATCAATTTAGCCATTTGTTGTTTAATGAATAAAAAACTCCTATGGCATTTGAGATGTTGTGGTTTCAATAAAGCAAAAGCTTTAACAAGTCAAACTACACAAAGCAAAGTGTGTACTGTATATAAGAGCAGTGTTTTTATTCCTTTAAATAAGACTTTAGATCAAGAAAGCGAATTACACATTCACTTAACACTTAATACTTCAGGCCAATGATGCAGAGCAAACCTGTTTTCCCTTCAGTACCTTGCAAAAGGAAACCAAAATCCAACATGTGCAAGGTAGTAGGCCATTAGCACAAACATGCTTCCACAAAAAATCCTTTGTGTAGGCACCTTTCTAAAAGCTGCCAATTGTGGGTGATAGAAGTATTATAAAGGCAGTGATTTTAATACTATTTAAGGCATTAAAAGCTGAAGAGTATCTGTTTAAAGCATTAAAGTAAGAGCTGCATGCATCTAATACCTTTTAAAATGCCCTTCTGCTGATTTATATTCATCCCGAACCTGCTAATAATGAGTATACATAAGCAAATACCATCTTCCACCTATTCAGCATGTCATTGATATGAAAGCCCCAGAAAATATCTCACGTAATCAGTGTGTTCAGAGAGTTATCTAGCACAAATTACTCATTAACTCAATAGCACATAATAAAAAAGAACATCAATTAATTAATGAGTCACCCTCAGATCACTTTGATTACAACACAGCTCTGTTGAAACAGCAGTTATAAATGGAGCTGCCTCTCTTTATTCATTGTTTGCAATTGGCCCATTATTTTGCAGAGACCAGTGTCATATTTAACACATGCCTGCAGGTAATTGTGTGATTAGTTTCATAAAAGAAGATGCAAGAGGGAGAGCACAGAGCTTCTTGCTCTGCAGCCGAGTCGGGAGGAGCAGGAACAAATGGCACCTCCTGCAACCCTCAGAGCTCTGCACAGCCCTGGTGACAGGACAGCACCCAGAGCTAGTCCTACTGACCTCTAATCAAACCTAAAAAATCCCAAAGCCCCGGGAAAACACTCATGGTTTGGGTCTCTCTCCTCCGTGGATGTCCATCTCTTCTCCCAAGTGCAACAGGACAAGAGAAAATGGCCTCAAGTTGGGCCGGGGGAGGTTTAGGTTGGAAACACTTTTTCACCAAACAGGGAGGGTTGTCAAGCACTGGAACAAGTTGTCCACCATCCCTGGAGGTGTTTGTGAATTAGGACATGGTTCAGTGGTGGGCTGGGCAGTGCTGAGTCCATGGTTTGACTCAATGATCTCGGGAGTCTCTTCCAACCTCCGTGATTATGGTGAAGAGGCCACACCGCCGACATTTCACAGCAAAGAGCAGCAGAATCAGAGAGATTAGGTGTGCTGCTCAAGGCCAATCAACAAGCCTGCCTTCCTCCAACCCCACTATTGGCGTGGCTTGTAACCATCCCATCCTGGGCCTTGCAAAGACGAGCTCCAGGGCAGTGTTGGGAGCAGCAAATGCAAACCCCTCTTTGATGCTCAGGGACAGACCGAGGAGAGGCTGAACATCCTGAGCTCCACTGTGCTGAACTGTGTTTGGAGAGCATGAGTTGGGGAGGTGAGAGAGGAGGCCTGGTTGGTTGGCTGCTTTTTAAATTTTTTTAAAGGAAAGATGAATGAAAGAACACAAAGTCACCACCTAAAGTTCCTAAACTATCTTGGTTAAATGCCATTCCAATAAGCGTAGAGTGTAATTATAACAGTTCCCTTAGGTAAGTAAGAAACATCTGTTAGTAACACATAGCAGGTGTTAGCAATTACACATACTGATTTTTTTAAAGTGTTTTTAATTAAAAAGAATTCTGTTTTCTGAAAAGGAAAGCACAGTAAGTCCAAACAAGCTTTTGTTTGTGTGGCTCTAGATCACGCAATATGCAAAATGATAAAGGTAAAATCAACTTAAATTAGCAAAGGTTTGCACATTTGACTCCAATTTATTGCAATCAAAACCAAAATGGGATTCACTGCGTTATTGTAAAGCACGTAACATTAGTATTCTAAGCAAGGTCTCATCTAATGTATGAAATCCATACAGTTCATGTAAACCCTAAACACTTCTAAGTGGAGCATTTGAACCTGGGAAGATTGCTATAGTTAAGCAAAATATGAAAGGTATTGTAAGAGAGGAGAAAATTGCCAGGAAATTCTGTATAATAGTTTCTTCACAATCCCTTTGTCCCACTACAGGGAAACAATGTCTAGATTATGTTAGAGCAAAATCAAACTATGTTGTCAAATTACTTTGAAAAAGTAGCCAAGAGCAATTTACATTCAGCAAAGTGATAGGCTGTGCCACTGAGAAATAACAAGCAAGACCCATTGGAAGGCCAACTAGTTAGAGGTGGTTTTAATCCTAATTAGAAGATAACGAGATGACAAATTTGTTTCCCTCTCCCAACACTACCTTTCCGTAGGTGCCAAGATGAGGATATCAGGGTATAAATCTTGCCATAAACCTTGACTTTCATTTTGTATGAAATACATAAGCAAATGAGTTGGCAGGGAAAAGAGAAAGAGGCAGCAACAACAATCTATGGATTTGTCTTTGCATCCAGCTGGGATCCAGGTTGTGCTTGTTTGTCACAAGCAAGACTGTGGCTCCTTTCACAAGAGTCTCTGAACTCCAGTGTGGAAAAGCAGTCTTTCTACCTACAGTCTACAGCAATATAAAATGAGATTATCATTCTTCATGTTCTTCCCAAGAGTGGAGGGTTTATGAGGAGACACATATATAAAATAATGTGTATAAAAAGCCCTATCTATAGACTGTCAGGCTAAAGACAAAGGTAATTCATATGTATTTTTTTTCATCTGAATGCACAGATATGGAAATTAAGACCAGATTTTTAAAATTTTTCTGCTCCCAGGAAACTTAGGTTTTTTTCCTACGTTATCCGTAAGTATTTCTAAACATCTTTATTTCTCGTTCCAAATATATAACATTTGTTTAAGCCTTTTCTTTTATATCAAGGACATTAAAACTACTGTCAGTGGCATCCAATCAATACATTGCCAATACTGGACCCAGCTTTCTGGATGAGCGGAATAAGGAAAAAACAATATAGATCTTAGAGTTACATAATAAGAACTTTAAAGTAAATAATCCACAGCTTTATTAGTTATTCACAATTGCAGTATAAGACCCAGGTATCCAAATCAGACATCCCACTGCTAACCAAACATATGAGCTGTGAACAATAATAATGTACCAATAGATATAAAAGAATTTTGATTTTTTTTTTGTTTGTTTTTTTTGTTCAAGTCAATGCAGAGCCTTTCAGTACTCCTCGTACACAAGGCCTTTCTGGAGTACAGTAGCCTTGCGACAACGAGTGCTTATTAATTAAAAAATAAAGAAAAAGCAAGATCAATGCTTAACTAATGCCTTGAATTTAGAATGACAGACTCGCATCTGTTCCTACATCTCTCCATCACCATATAAGTGATAAAATATCACCACTAAGACTGTAGCAGAAAGGAAAATTTCTGCTTGGGCCTCCCATCCCAGTTTATTTTGGTAGCATTGCAACAAGCTTTTTTTCTCACCCTCAAAGTCCTCTTGAAGTATGGGAATCACTTTTGCTGCGTCTTGTATGGCCACCTGAAAAACCTGAAAACCTTGAAAGTCATCTGGAAGCAGCCCTGTGTTGCTGAAGCTGTGATGCAGAGGATGGTGCTGCTGGCATTTACTGAGAAAGTGAAGCAACACGGGAGCATCATAAAATTTCAGGGTCGCAGCCACCCTTGCCTCGTCGTGTAGTAAAGCAATAGGAAGTTTATAGAGAGGCTGGATTTTTTAAGGACAGGCTGGGTATCAATTTGGTCCAAAGTTTTTATTGTGCTAATGAACTGTAACAGCTCTAATCTATTTTTAGATGGTGGCATTTCAAGTCTCTCAGCTCCTCAGTTCAAAATCCATAATGGGGAGATAATATACCACTTTTCTACCTCACAGGATGTGCGAGGGCAGTAATTGTGGGATTTTTCAATAGCTCCAGTTAAGCATATGAAATACCTAAGCAGGAGAACAGCAAAATATACAAATTGTAGCTTAGGAATTGTCTAAAATCTCTAATTGCTGGGAAAGTGCTGGGAAAAAAGACTGCTCTGCCTTTACTTTTTCTTATCACAGTTCCAAACCACCTTTTAATAGTCCCTGTCAGAGACAGACACTTGTCTAGACAAGAACTTGGTTTGATCCAGAATATTCTTCCCTGAGTTTCTATGAGGACTAACAGTGAGAAAGAATGAGGCAAAGGAAAACAATTACAATCTCTACAATTTATTTTCACATTCACGATTATCCCTCAGCAAAGCATATGCCGATTATGCCTGCCTGCTACTCAAGCCGTTATTAATTGGTTGATTACACAAAACAGAAGTGGATGAGATGTGATCTGAATGACCTGAAAGAGGGCGAATAAGATCCTCGAGGCTAAATTCACCAGTAAGAAAATGTTGCAGCTGTAATTTTAAAAGATGATACCTTTAGCCCTGCTATGGCTGTGCTTCCTCATGGTCCCTGGTAAAAAGAAAACCAAACCAAGTCCAGCCCATGGCACATCTTTAGTGTGTCCTTTGTGTCCAACCTACCATGGACAAAGATCACTGGGAACGAACATGTTTTGGGTCTGTTGGAGAACATGAGTAACCAGTACAGCAAATCTTTTTCATGTGCTCTTTCCCTTGGCTCTCCCTTGCCCAAAGAGATGGTTTAGTTCTGGTAGAACAGCTACCCACAGCATCACCCAGAAAAGCAACTTCTGCTATCTCCCTGAAAAAAATGAAGCCTCTTTAAATTCAATTTTTTCCCACCATATTCACACCTCATTGTCACCCACACCCCAACGTGGAAAATCAGAATTCTGACATTTGATCTCTCTTTGTTATTGTTCACGATTAATTAACTAATTCAGAACAAAAGTCTCTCGGTTACAGAGACTTGATTTGGACACATGTCTGATCATACACAAGGCCCATATAAATCAGGTTAATTCTCACTAAAATCAAGAGAAGTGCTGCTGGTGGCAGCAGCAGAGAGAGGATATTACCTCTGGGAAGAATCACAGGTAGTAGGAGGTAGCTCTCTGCCATTTTACATCAATTTTTTGCCACAGCCCTGGCTAATCTTTTCAGCTAGCCAAAGCATACAGAGTGCCACAGAAGGTCTCTGAATAGCTTGGAAGCCAGCTCAAGCCATGGCATACTGACTTCCCCTCAAAACCTCAGCCAAAATTTAAATGTAGAATTTGAGAGCTGAAAACCCACTCTGATAAGCTATCATACCCCCTCATCTGTCTTAAAGACACTGAAAAATGGTTTTTCTGGAGGCTTCTCTTCTGCACTTACACATCTTGCTCTCCAGTAAGACTTCAGCCCATTAGGTATCACTAATCCCCACACACCTGTGAATAGCAAAACAATCTATTTGTACAAGCAGCAAAGGAACCCAGCAAGAGCTCCCATTCAAAAATGAAGCACTTTCAACACAAAAATTGGAATTTTGACTTTTATTAAGTCTTAGAGCATCTTACCCTTTGAACAAGCAAGTCAGTTAAAATAAGGACTTTTGAAACCAAACTGTGGCAGGCTTTGCTGCAGCAGCTCAGGATTTTTATTTTATGTCCAGAGGAAATGCCTCTGACTTTATCCCTCAGTCCTCTACCACCAGAGCACCACAGACAGACCTCAGGGCACCTGTGGAGGTGTTGACAAGAAAGCAGAGCAGCAGGGATGGAGCTCCCAGGTGCAGGCGTATACCTGTCCCCTGCTGTGACCTGAGGCAGAAATGAGGGGCAGGCTGCTGGGGAGAAGGGTAAAACCCAGCACTGCAGCCAGCCTTGCTCCCCTCTCAGGGCCCACTTAGATACTTGGTGGTTTCTCAGATGGGGTTTTGAGCCTTTCAGCCCAGAGAGGCATACCAGCATCTCAGAATTTCATTCACAAGACTTGGAAGTGCTGAGAGACAGGTTTTTGTTACTGGTTCAAACTCCAGGGCTTGTAATTGTTCCGGTTTTGACCTCTGGATATTCATTTGGACCATTTCTCATGAAAATGCAGGTTTGCACCTCTGCTTTTTTCCTACCTTTTATCACCCTTCCTGATGCCTTTTCCCAGCAAGCCCACGATTCTGGCAGCACACAGTTAAAATGCTTAGGCAATGCCAGTGGCTGTTTGAAATGCAAAGGGACAGAAATGATTAGTGCTATCAAACTTTTTATTTTAATGGGGACTTAGACAAGCCCCAGGCATATTTGCACCTGGCAATTGCTTGCTCCTTGCACTGCTGTGCCCCACAGATCTGCTTGTTTCGATTGACCCTAAGGCAGTTACCTGCAGAACGTATCCACATCGTTTTCTGCTGACACATTTTCAAGTCACAGACTTAACGGTCATAATTTTCACATTTAAAAACTCAGACTGTGCAGTCCAGTGCTGTGTTTATTTCCAGGTGGAAGAAACAAAGTCTTGTATCGTCCAAATCATCTGAGCTGCAGACAAATAAAGGAGTGTGCAGAGTTGCCTGGGGTTTTATTTTCCTCAGATTTTAATGTTTCTACTGTTTGAGGCGGATTTACATATGCAGCTGCATTATCCAATCACTACTAAAAAATTTTCAGGCAAAAAGGATGAATGGAAGACAGATCAGAGAAGAAAGGTGATGGAGGAATCATCATCATCATCATCATCATCAAAGAGGTAAAATGGATTCCCCGAAATCACATAAGTCAATACCCATGAGAAGGTAACTCATGGGAACCCCTTATGACACACCATGGAAAAAGTCCTGCTTCTCCCAGGGTTAGGTTGTACAGAATTGTCCTCAAATATACAGGATTATCCCACAATTTATCACTAAAGAAATAAATTCCCTATCAGTGGGATCATACACAATAATTATTTGCAGAGCAAGTCTGTAGTCCAGTATTGAAATCAGCTTTACTCTGTCAAAACTCCAAGTCATGCAAAAGTTCCTGACTGATTGCTCTCTGTCTGTCTCAAAGGAGTCTCCTGTACAGACGCTTCAACCTTGAAATCCCCTTTCCACTCCTTTTTTCCCAGCTTTTCTTCACTACCATGTATGAAACCTCACCTCTTGGTCGGAATTGCTCCAGCTGAAAAGGACGAGGGATGATTCTGCCCCTCTGGAGCCAGTTAAGAAATGTTTTGACTGGAGCATCTTGTAGTGCTGCTTCTTTTTTTTTTTTTTTTTTTTTTTTTTTTTTTTTTTTTTTTTTTAAACAGTGCCTCTGCATTATTGATTTTGGGGGTTACGTGTTACAATACAGAAAGGAAGAAAGGATATTTTTTTAAATGCCAAAAAGATTATAATGTTTTTTTAGTTTGTTTTTCCTTTGCCAGAGGGACTAAGTGCACGTTCACTTCTTCAGTTCCTCATGTTGCAAGCTGCTGTGTTGCTATCGAAGGCTCAGAAGAAGCTCCTGTTTGCATTTCCCTAATTAGCCTTTAACTTTTTGAGGAGGCAGAGAGAGAAGATTTCAATGAGTTTTAAGGTGTGCCATTTCTGTGGCAACAGCCATAAACAGGGCTTTACATAGGTGACAGAAGACCTTCAGAACAGATGTGTCCTCTGGAAAAATAAGTGATGTTTATAGTGCCAGAAATCGTTTTTTTGCAGATTTGGGGAAGGGTGTCTTTCTGCTGCCCTTTATCCCTATCTTCAAAGGGGATTGTGTGCGAATACAATTGATTAATAGATAGGCAGTTGATGGAACTAGCACATCTTTCCTTTTCAGGGAAGGCAGCCTAAGGATAGGAACATCCTAATTTGCTGTACATTCAAATAAATGGCTCTTATTGTGGATTCCATGAATATGTTCACTTAGGCCGTTGAGCAGCAGGGTATGTAAGCTCCTCATCTGCTTTAACACCTGAAAAGTAACATTAGCGAGAGTTTCACAGGTTTGATAACATCAAAGTAGTGTACGAATTGATATAATTGGCAAAAATTGGAATAAGGAAGCTCACCACACTGGATCAGATTTCCTCTGTACCCAGTATCCTCCTCTTTCCAGCTGCTCTCGGATCCTTTTCAGCAGTCTTTTGTCACAGGGCCGGTCACAAATCCAAAGAAGGTCAAGAAGGATTAGAAAAATCTTTAAAAAAAAAAAAAAATCATAATAAAACTGAATTCTGAAAAGCAAAGGCTAAAACTTAAGAAAGTTTATTGCTGGCAGTAGGTCAGTCCTCCCGGGCGGCGGAATGAAAAGTAGTGGCAATTATCAGCTCTGCATGTTTGCAGTCATTAGGGATTGCTAACTACCTTTAATCATGGCCACGGTTCAGTTCCCCCAGGGCAAAGGGAGCAAGCATTTTACACCTGCAGCCAGTAATTACAGCCACTTTCGCTCCCCTGCCGCCCAGGGACAGGGCTAGGGCTGCTGCTGCTGCTGCTGGCTCCAGCAGCTGGGAAAGGTGGCCTTGGAGGAGCCCAGCCCCAAGGACAGAGGGATGCTCCAGGAGCGGCTGGGATGCAGCGCTGGGAAACCGAGCGGGATGATGCTGGCAGAGCAAAAGTGGGGTGAAACCAGTCTCAGCAGGGGGAAAAAAACGCTGAAAATTAAGGATTAGCTAAAACTGTGAGTGCTGGTGTTGTTTTAAACTGTGAGAGGTGAATTCCCGGACACAATGTCTTTGAAACAACAACAAAAAAACAAACAAAAAAACCCCAAAAACAACAAACAAACAAAAAAAACCAAACCAAACAAACCCAAAACCAAAACAAAAAAAAACAACAACAAAAAAAAACCAAACAAAAAAA
>VZRF01014656.1:174860-274354 GCA_013396875.1 Vireo altiloquus
CAAAAAAAACCCAAACCAAAAAAACCAAAACAAAAATAAAAACCAAAAACCCCCAAAAAACCAACCAAAAGAACAAAAAAAACAAAAAAAAACCCTCCACAAACAAGATCCCAACACCAACAAAACCCCACCAAAAAAAAAAACCCTACAAAATTCTTGCCTGACAAAATTCTCACCCCCCTACACAGTGTTTGATAGTAGCCTACAAACAGCCATTTTTTAAGAGACAAAAAATTGTTAATGCGTTTATATTAAAAGATTCTGTGAAAAGTGTAATATTCTATTTTTCGCCATAAAAATAACATTTAAAGGAAGTTTTATGTTCTATTTATTTGACTTTCCATTTAAGTTTCTATCAATTAAATTAGTGGGGTTTGTTTTCATCACAATTTAATTATTATGATTATATGGAAATCACCATGACCAAGTCAAGCTTTTGTCCTAAATTTTTAAGTGCCTTGAAGTAAGGAAATGCAAGTTTACCTGTAAAAACCGAAAGTGTATTGAAAACTTTTCTCACATGAATTGGCCAAAAAATTTTTCTAATCAAACCCCAAAGAGTGTGAGTTGAAGTTTTTGCCTTCCAAAGGTGAAATGGGTCATTTTCTGCCCGAAAGACGAAGATTTTTGGAAGTGATATGAGATGTCCACAGAGGAGCTCTGAATTCTGACAGCCACAGGAGGAATAGACTCCTTGTTTACTGCACTTCTTCCTGGCTTTGAGTCTAAGAGAATGGCCATAAAAAATGAAGATATTTCTGATTATTACCATTTTGAAGCCAGTGAGATGTATAATAGTTTAGCAGCTTCCCATGACAAGTAACTTATTGCTCCTACCCACCTTTTAGGGGTCACCACAATATACAAACTTTTGTAATTATATGCGCGTATGTTGAGTCAGTAAAAATTAATAATTGCAAGATTATTTCATAGACTGTTCAGAGTCAGGCCAAGGTTAGAGGATTCCCCTTGAAATGTAAAGTAATAATGCATAACCCTTTAGCAAAGGTTAAGTAAAGTCAATTTTCATTTGAGTGAAAGCCTTTTATTTATTATTAGCAATATATTTGGCACAATGTTCACTTTGGTCCTAAAAAAAAATCAAAGGGGGGAAAAAAACCACCAACCCTCCCCAAGAAAAGAGCTTCCCAGACAATTCCAGAGTGCTGTTGTTATGAGCTGCTCCAAAAGCCAAACACATAGATCACAACTTATTGGGGAAAGGAACAAAAAAATGAACCAGCCTGAGCAATGAAGGGGTTAATTACAAGCTCTGAGTTAAAGGTGTCCTCACAAGTAGGCACTTCATCAAGCAATGGAGTCAGGAAACAAGGGAGAATAGATGAAGGTGCTAGGGATAATAATGATGGCAAGTAATGATTTCCCTAGAGATGATCTGATCTATGGCCACAAGCAAAGAAAAAAGGCTAGAAAGTACTATAACATTACCTTGGAGTACTTAACAGACTCGAAAGCAGTAACCTGGTGTCAAAAAAGGCCCATCACCCTGCTCATTTTAGGTAAAAGAGTTATGCCAAAGTACAAGAGGGGAATGCAAAATTCACATCTGAAATTAAACAGCTGAAAGGTATGATTTAACAATGCTCAAAACTCAATAAGCCAAAGATAAACAGCAAATTAGATGACTCAATGTCAGGAGGAAAAAACATCTTCCATCGATCCCATCGTCAAAAATTAATCTGCCTGAGAATGCCCTCTGCTCCAATCCCAGAACTGATGAAGAGTGGAGGAATAGAGTAAAACCTATGTACTAGTGCTTCACCTTCAGGCTAGACCCTGATTACAATCTCCTGTGAGACATTTCAGCATGAAGCGCCTCTCATGTTGGGACTGCAAAATTAAATTGCGATCAATACTTTACAAAAATAATTGGGGAAAAATGTTCAGAAGTCGGAGCTGTGCTGTGTGGCCAACAAACATATGAAAGTTGTTGCTGCTTTTTTTTTTTTTTTTTCTCTCTCTCTCTCTCCCTTCCCTTCCTCCTCACCTTATCTTTCTGGGGGTTATTCTTCAGGATAGATCAGTTCAAAGGTGTCTCTTGATAATAGTGTTCTTAGAATAGTTTCACTCACCTTGTTAGGGAATTTCAGAAGCAGCAAAGCACTTACAGTGCACCAAGTGCATTATACTAATGCTGTGTTTTGAATCTCTTCCTTGCCCTTTATTTTTCCGTTGTTGTTTCGATCTAAATTCGTATGCTTTTAATTACTTTTTAAATAGTTGACTATTTTTTTTTCCCTGGTAAAACATTTCTTATTTTTATCTTACCATTAAAAAAGAGTTAAATTCACACAGAAATAGGAATGCCTAAGAAAACACTGAGTATGCCTTGTGTTTCAGTAAAAATCTTTCTGGAGATGTTAACACTTTCATCAACCTAAATGTCAAGATGCGGAGTTAAATTTAGAGTAAAATATGTGTAAATAAAGCCATCCAAGTCTTCAGCAGTTCCTGCTGCAGATTCCACTGCTTTTCCAAGTGTCCCTATCTTTGGTTATAGTGAGTACTAAAATCCAAACAAACTGGAAGCAAGCAGTCATTTTTAATTTCAGGCTCTCACAATTAATAGAAACTGAGAGAGAGTATGAGCAGAATACGACACCGTTCAAATCACTGCAGGGTTTGGGGTGTGTGCACAGTTGGCAACAGATATCCTAGAGCTTCTTGGCAGGTATGGAAGTGTATTTAGGATGAGCCAAGCGTTTTAAGATATGGTACAGGATGTATCAAAAAAAGGAAGCGCTCAAAATATGTCTCTGGGATGTTACTGCCCAGCAAAACACACCAAAGTGGCAAAGCAAGGCAAGGCAAGGCAAGGCAAGGCAAGAGCACAGCTCATATATTCATGCTGGTGCAGGGTGCTCAGGCTGGATGGATGCTCAGGAAATATTCCATAGGAATCATCAGCCACTTGGTTTTTTCCTAGCAGTGAGAACATCTTCAAAAATGAGAGTAAAACTCCTTTGGTTTCTTTCAAATTCACAGCACAATGAAACAAAATAACTCAATGTAAATAATATCTGTGCATTACGATCACAAAAAAATGCATTTTTGGAGTCATAAAACACAGCAGGAGGTGTGGTTATCTTAAGGAGGAGGCAAAGGGGGAATCAGTCCTGAGGGATTTTGTGAACCACAGCCAGATGTCCATAATTCCCCAGAGGGGTGATTATCTCAGGACAACTGTTCATTGGAGTTGTCTCTTTGCAACAGGAAGGAAGGAAGGAAGGAAGGAAGGAAGGAAGGAAGGAAGGAAGGAAGGAAGGAAGGAAGGAAGGAAGGAAGGAAGGAAGGAAGGAAGGAAGGAAGGAAGGAAGGAAGGAAGGCTTTATTTTAACAGAGAAAGGAGATTTCACACTGGGCAGGGAGGAAGGAGAAAACAGAAAAAAGAGCAGATTTGAATGCTGAGCGTCTCCTTCAGCCCCGTTTCTGTTGTCCCCACATAATATTTCCCCTCTGTTTTTAACTTTGACTACAAAAGACAAAATTTTCCCAAAATCTAGCTGGGTTTATTTGTCTCTAAGGAAAAAAATGTAAGCAAGGAAGTGTCACAATCACCCTGAGCCTGATTTTCTTGAGCCATTTCTTGTGTCAGAATAACTGGCCCTCACACCTATATCTCCTCTTGTTTCTTCTAGTAGAGACCACAAATGTAATAAAGTTTGGAAGCTTTAGAGGACAGAGTTCAGCTGTGGACTTGGGCGAAGATTTCACATAAGACAGAAACCCAAAGAAATGTGTCTACCTGGTAATTTTGTTAGAAGCTTCAAAATTCATGAGAAGACTTGAAAACGTTTTGAGAGTATCTGGACTTAATTTTTCCTTGACTTTTCTGCTTTTGTAGGATACTACAAGCCACAGAAAGACCTTCACAGTTCTGAACTATCCAATGCTAAAAAAGATGATGTTCATGAAACTATATTTACCCAGAATTTGGAAGTGTGTTTAGAAAGAACATTTTTGATTATCCCCAGCAGATCTCAATGATTTACCTTCTTTTTGCCAAGAGAGAATGCAGATTTATACACTTTAAATGTATAGAATCTCGTCATAGAATCATAAAATGTTTGGGTTGGAAGGGACATAAAAAAATTGTCTCGTTCCAACCCCCCTGCCATGGGCAGGGACACCTTCCACTAGACCAGGTTGCTCAGAGCCACATCCAACCTGGCCTTGGACACTTCTACAACTTCTCTGGGCAACCTATTCCAGTGCCTCACATCAAAGAGGCACTAATAACCTAATCAAAACCAACTCTCTTTCAGTCTGAAAGCATTCCCCCTTGTCCTGTCACTCCATGTCCTTAGGACTCCACGTCACTCCCTGCCTCTCTCCATATGTCTCTTAGGCTCCCTTTAGGTACAGGAAAGCCACAATTACATCTCCCTGAAGGAAACCTTTCCTTCTCCAGGCTGAACAATCACGATTGTCTCAGCCTTTCCTTGTAGGAGAGGTGCTCCATCTCTCTAATTATCTTGGTGGACTCCTCTGGACTCGCTCCAACAGGTCCTTCCCATGCTGGAACCCCAGAGCTGGATGCATTTTGTACATTTAAATGCAGTTACACATACAGCCTTTCACAGAAAACCAAAATCACTGCAGATGTATGAGACTGAACCTTTTTTGTACATTAAGAAAAACATTTCAGAAGTCTAAGGAGACAAAATCATTTGGCAATACCTGCCATAACATAATTATTTAATGGATATTTTATGGCAGTACATACAGACCCTAAATGATAGCTGAGCTTCTCTGTGGTAGGTATTATACATACTAAGAGATGATCACTGCCCCCAGGAAGTTTATAAACTAAATAAATAGGACAAAGATCAAGCCAAGAGGAGCATTATTATCTTTAGTTTACATACGGAGAACCGAAACACAAAGAGATAAAAATCTGCAAGTCCCACAGTGAGCCTATGGCAAAGTTCTCCTAAACCCTAATCCCCTAAGCTCCTTCCTCTCAGCCACGTTCTTTCCAAAACAAGAAGCTGCCTGAGTTCTACATGCAAAGAAAACAGTGCAGTGAGGGAAAGAGGGAAACAGCAATTTATAACTGACATACGTAATTTTCAGCCACAGGTCTCAAAGAGAATTAGAGACAGGTAATTCTCTCTTTTTCACAGGTGGATTTCACAGGCAGAGGAAATCATCTGCAGCCTCCCAGCCAGATGGAAAGCACAATATAGGTGAAGTCCACTGTCCTCTGAATCTAACTGGACAGGTCATGATTTTCTTCTTCTGGCACAGTCTGATGGCAGTAACACAGCTTAGCCATGGTGGCTCCTGGAGTGCTTTCAGTTGTCACAAGATGCAGCCTAGGACTAAAGAAGAGGGAGCAGGGAACATTTTACATCTCCTGGATGCTAGGTCTGTGTCTTTCCCCAGTCCAGTATAAATTAACACAGCTCAGAAGGGCTCCTCTTGATGCCTTAAGTTTTAACTTTTATATTGTTCCCAGCCCTGCAGTGCCCAGTGTAACTCTGCAGTTCCCTGGAGCTCGTTCAGTGCTGTTCTCTCATGCTCACACTGACATAACAAAGCCTCTCCAGCTCGCTCTCCAAGGACACCCAGACCCTCCTGGGCCCAACAACTGCAAACCTTCATCTTGGGGAGAGAAAGGGGGGCAAGCTTGGGCAAATTCCATCCTTGCCTGGCTTCTGCTTGGGCAATTGATGCTGATATCAAAGTGGGAAGAACTCAGGAGCTGGCATTGTCCATTTTGGGATGCACTGAGGCAGGAGCCTCTGGAGCCCAGAGTGTGACCTCTGAAGGCCTTTCAAATCAATCCCTCCTTTATTCCTTTATTGCTGTCTGGTCTCTGTTTCTAGGTACCCATTTAAGGCATCACTCTAATTTACCATGGCTTTAAATATCTTGTGATCAGCCTGGACAGCTCTGCCCTCTCCCTGTGTCCCAATCAAGGGAACAGTGTGAGGTCACCATGCAAACACATGCTACATCCTTCTTGTGAGGTGTATTCCACATGGGGCCATCAATCCAACCCCGTGGCTCCATTCCAGCAGCTGAGCCAGCACAAAGAGAGCTACACCAGGGCCTAAAATTGATGATGTCCCTCTCCATGGCCAACTTTTGTTCAAAGATACGTGACAAAGTTCTTGATTCTCTGTCCCTCACAGGGATTTGCTCTCATCTGCCTTCAACAGTCCCTGTCTTTTAAGTTCACTATATTCTTGATGTTGGTGCAAGCAGAAAAGGTTACAGCCCATTTATTTATCATGGAAGGTACAAATTAGGAAAAATCCTGCAGCTTTATACTCAGAACATGGGGCATGATTGCATGTGGGTCATCATTTTTTGGAGTCACTGCTGTACATTCATATCAGGTACAGTTCTCAGATTGGAGTTGTCAGCTTTTAGCTTATTTTCCTTTTCATTTGTCTTCCTAGCAAAGAGCTTTTATCTTCTGTGTAAGCCAAGACCAGAAAAAAAAGAAAGGAGAATGAGAAAAAAATAATAAGGAAATAATAGCAGCATCACTCCATATTCTTTCCTCAAAATTAGCTCTAAGTCACACATTAGTCATTAACTCCTTTGACCTGTTCCTCTTTCAAAGATAGGTTCCACTTTAGGTTTCAACCTAAGACTTCAGTAGCTTCAGCACTGACATAATCTTAATTGTTTTCTGTATTTCTAAAAAGACATAAATGGGAGTTCAAAAGTACATTATAGAAAAAAAATACATTTTCAAGGTAAGCCAAATAATCATAAAATCAGCTCTTGGAAACCTCCAGAAATAAAATAGCACTTGGTAGCTTCAGTAGTAATGATCTGAAACATTTAAATTAACTATACGCACTCAAGAAATCACTGTATCATGTGCTTAAAGTGTTGGGTTCAAATGCTAATTGGAGTATAAGATGAGAAATCCAAACACAAGTCAATTTTGGTAAGAACGTGAATGCATTTATCAAAAAGATTTCAAAATGTTGATGTGAAACCTCCTGGGATTGTTATGGATACACAGAAGATATGAACATAAAAACATAATTCATCTGTTCAAATTCCGATTCCATTCTGTTTATTTCAAGATGCAACAAATTTCTGCTCCTTCCCACTCTTTTTTTTTCCTTCCATTTTTTTCAATGATGAGCTGCATCTCCTTTTTAAGTGACCCACACAGACTTCCTGAGTTGTGCCTCAGTGAAGTACAACAATGAAGCAGCCAGGTAAACGTAGGAAAAATAGATAATCTCTTCCCTGATGGAAAGGTTAGGTAAAGACAACCAGAAGTGGATCACAGAGTGGGGACAGTGAGATCCTTTCCCAGATTTTGGTCCCCAGCAGAGGTGGAAGCTCACAGCTCTTGCTGGTACCTACCTGCTCCTGCACATCAGCTGCTCCAGAGGAGTCACAGCCACAAAAAACACCTCATAAGGCAAAGATTTCTGTGGCCACCCTTCCAAAACACGGCTGCTTAAAAATGGATTTGCCCTCCTCCACAGGGCTTTGCTGCTCCTGAAGCTGGTTTTATTTCAGGGTGGTTCCAAGTATCAAAATGTCCACACTTTGCACAGAGCAAAGGCCATCCCAGATTGTTCAGCTCTGGACACTAACTAACCTATTGCAGCATGAGGATCACTCCTGGCTGAAGAGATCAGCACCCCAAAAGCAGCATGATGGCTGTACAAAGGCCAAAACAGAACTTTTTTACCTTAGCTGGAACGAAAATCTTGCCTCAAGGTTTCTCAGAGGAAAATTCAATTGAAGGACTTTTTTTTTTTCTTGTAGTAAAGAGAAACGTGATTAACATTTTCAAGAAAAATCTAGTTTTCAATGAAAAAATGTTTTTAAGTTTTTTCAACTGGTCTTGCTGGTATGCAAACACTGCTTTTCTATCTATCAATCAAGCAGAAAAGGTTGAATTCAGACCATAACCCACGATAGTAACCCATGTATTTCCCGGAAATTTTGTCCCCAGTATGTCTAAAGGATATCAGATACAGACATTAAGAAATCCAGAACTACCTCCCCATTGAATAAAGGAGAAGATGGTGTATAAGACACATCTTTAGGATATGGATCAGTGCCTTCATGTGAATATTCATACTCCTTCAGTGACTGCAATACATCACCTCCACCGAAGGAGAAAGAGCTTCCATGCAAAAACTCACATGATGAAGCCCAGAAAAAAACATTTCTTTGCAATATTCCTCTATTAGAGAAATTATGGCTGCATGGATTTTCACAGAGCCCAAATACAGAGCGCTTGATCTTGTAGCTTTAAAGTTCTTCCATGCAGGGTTAGTTTTTTGGGGGTTTTTTTTGTCAGTGATTATGTATACATAGCTTTCACAGGGAATACAGGATATAAGGGACAGTAAGTATGCTTCAGCATATGGTGAAACCATATGCTTGGCTGCTTTTCTGCCTATACCACTTTTATTTATTTATTTTAAAATATGTGATTCACATTATTAGTTCAGACCTCTCTAATTTGCATGGCTATAAATATGATAGATTAATTATGCTTAATTTTTAAATATTATTTATTATTGTCTGGGGTTAAGGAGTGTGCACAAGACAGGAAAGGAAACGGCCTGAATTTTCTACTGATGTAAATGAAGAAAGCAATATGAGTGCTTTAGATCTAAAGAACTATGATTTCTATCATGCACAAATCTTTGATTTGTCAGACAGATTCTGAATCTTGAGTCCTCCTAACATACCCTGCAGGATTCTGCAGGAGTCAAAAAATGGAAAGCAATGAAGACAGAGGTCTGGCTTCTTGGTTCCTTGACTAGTAAGTCACCAAAGAGCTGAGAAACCCAGAAATCCTGTCTATGTGCTGCTGAGGAGCCTGGAGAGGGAGGCAGGAGGAAAAGAAAAATGTGAATTCCAGGGGGACCAGCATGTTTCTGTATAATTGGCTTATTTTGATCTGAAACGTTCCCATCATAAGTGCTGAGAACAGCCTCGCAGCAGAATTTTTTCCCTAATTTTTCCCTAATTTTCAAGCTATTTTGAGTTCAATTAGAAATACACTCCAAAGCAAGGAACGGTCACAAGGCAAAGAATCATGAAAATTACCATGCTAAGTGTCATTATTCACTGTTTTATAACAAACGAGCTTGTTAGATCACAGTCCAGTTGCTTCAGAGTGGTGCCAGCCACCTCACACTACTCTCTTTGTCCTGACTCCGTTTCCTCATTGTTTCCCTCATTGTTTCATTTCCATTGTTTCCCTCTGGAAAGGCCAGGGACTCCATCGAACTGGGAAATCTCCCATCCTTTTTGATCAGCCACTTTGTGTCGTTACCTGTTCTGTGGGAGAGAGGTGACAGCTCCCATTTGGATTGCTACCTAAGGAGATCAGATGCCTGGCCTGAAATCCCTGCTTCAGCACAGACTTCTAATGTGAGCTTCAATGTGAAACTTTGCCTTTTTGCACCTCAGTTCCTTCACGGTAGCAGAGGAATCAGAGCACTTCCCCACCCCTGAGGGTTGGACTGTGGCGTGCTCCAAGGCCATGGGGACATCTGAGCAGCTCAACCAGGTGTAAGACTTTGATCTCCAGAGATCATCAATCCAGCATTTCAAAAACTCACAATGAGAGGTTTAATATTTTCAAGAAACTGCTCCCTTTTTTTTTTTTTTTAATAGAAGTTTTATCATGACTTCTTTGAACAGCTTACAAAATCCCACATACAAGTTCCGGGCCTCGATCTTTTTATCTGCCTTTTAATGTAAACTCTCTGTTTTGGTGCAACGTGGGGTTTGACCAAGAGGCATTACATCTATGCTGGCAGCAAGTCTGTGGATGTTGATATGCCAGGCAGGAGGTGAGGGATTTTTCTGGAGACATCGCTCACTTTCTCTGAGGGAAAACATGGAACAAAAAAAAGTATAGAATGACCTTGCACTAATAAGCCTCTGCCTGGAGACAATGATTAAACCTGGTAGCGCAAGGGTTGGTTTATGAGTAATATCAGCTAAGGCACTAATGAAAGTATCCCATTAAAAAAATGTATAACTTAGGGACTTGTCTGCACTGAGAAATGTGGTCACTGCTGTTGCTGCATTAATGTGCTCTGAAGTACAAACAGGAAGGTATACCCAAGTATTGCAGCTGGCTCTTATTTCTAACTAAATTAATCAGCCAGAGGTCCTGCATACTTCGCCAGGAGTGAAATCTGGATGTGAAAGCTGCACTTCAAACCCAGTTCTAGCTCAAGGACTTTATTGCCCAAAGGTTCCTCCTCGCCAAAGCTGCTGCAATATTAGTCTCAGTACTGTGACTTGCATACTACGACTTGAACTGGTTTGTGCTGCACAAATATCAATGTACTAATACAAAATGTTATTCTTGTACTCAGAAGTATCATAGGAAAGGATCAATTTGAAAACATGTGCACCAGCCCGGGGCAGAAATTGTTTCTTTGTTTTCTTCATTAACATTCATCCTTCATTCTGAAAACAAATTCATTTTTCCCATTTCATTTGAAAAAAAAAATTCCCATTAAAAGATAGACTTGGATTCTTGTGGCAATGGTTCACACATGGCCACAGCAGGTGTGATGGGACCTGACCATGCCAGGTGCAAATCAGCTGCTGTGCACATCTGCAGTGTCTGTGGCACATCAAGAACCATAGCTACTCCCTCTAAATTGGGAAATCCTGCCAGCCTTTTGGGCAACCAGCAAGGCATCAGTAAAACCAGCCTGGCTCGCAGAGAACTCACACTGCAGCACACTTGTTTAGGAGAATAAGACCTCAAGGTATGTAAAGCACAGTTCCTCTGAGGTTTGGTGGCACCGTTTTTAATTGGAGTATTTCAGCAGCCCACTTAAATCTCTTAGTGAATGACTGAAAAAAGAAGCCTAGGAAAAATACAAATCCATTCTCATGTGTGCAGAAAATTAGGATTGTTTTGCCTGGGAAACTAATTTTCTGTGATTTCAGTATTTTTGTGAATTTTGGTTTTAATCAGAAAAAAAAAAATTTTAGCGGGAAATTCCAGGCAGCTGCAACAGAGTTTGACCACTGCCTCCAAAAATTGCCATACAACGAAAAAAAGAAAAGAAATAAAACAAAACCAATAAAAGTGGCAATGGTCTGTGAAATATTATAGGCCATGTATGTTCCTTCTTCATTGCAAATGTTGAAAACTGTTGCTATAACCATTCAAACCCTTTTTATTTTCCAAGCAATATTAACAATTGAACACCAATGAAGGTTGCTGCCTGGTTGTTTCCCACTCATACCAAATTTAGCCAAAAACACGTTAAGACTATGGTTAGAGGAGGGGGTTAAGGAAACAAACAGATTCATTGCTGGGAAAAAAATGTTCGTTAAGCTATTTATTAAGAAACTTAATCTTCTATGCAGTTAAGTTCATATATTAATTTCTTTTATCAGGGAAAATTTGATGTTATCTATCTTTGCTAAAAATATTAAACCCATTTTTAATGTGACCTGAGATACAGCAGAGTGGAAAGGCTTTTTCTAGTATTTTCTATTTTTTCCTACTATTTTCTACTATTTGAAAAAGTAGATGAAAAGCAACACAGTTTTCTGTATAATTCTGACTTTCTTCCATGAATTGAACATATCTACTCAAAAAGTGAAATGAAAGGATGTCTAGTTTCTGAAATTTTCTACATTCAGTTTCAGTATTAAATTGCTAAAGTAGAAGAGTAACAAAAAGGAAAGGCTATAAAATTTATTTTCTGACACAAGGCCTTTTTTTGCTCCTGGCCACAAAAGTTAAAGCAAAAGTTTCAACAAAATATCAATGAGACAAAATTGAGCTGCTGAATTGAGACAAAAACAGCTGCTGAATTTCAGGTCAATCTTACAAACTGAAATCAGCTATTTTCCTAAACTTCAGAATGTGAGTTTTCTGTGTTAAAATTTGATTTGCAGGCAATTCTTCACACCCTTTTACTTGCACAGGGAAGAAACTTCAACTCCCCCTTTTTTAAATTTAGTCCACCACAAGGTATGACTTCAAATTTTCATTTCAACAAGTAAGGAAAGAAATCAAAACACACCAGTCAGTACTTTGTACATGTACCCCCAGGTCACTGTGATATGCATCTTTCTACCACTAAATGTTTATTCATTTCCCAGCCACTGTGAATACACCAGATCATCTTCTTGGGGTGATTGAACACGATCCATGATGCCTTGAAGGACAGGGTTATTAGTCCTTGTACAAGAATCTGCAGCTCCATCAGATAATTCCTGAGGATACACAAATTATCAATATTTGAAAACCACTGACTAAATATTATTTGAGAGGCCAGCAGGCCTGGAGGCTTCTGAGTTTTTAATGTTTCAAATATAAAATTATGGTCTATTCTAAATTCTTTTCCATTCTGATAGTCCAGGATATCAGAGACACTGGTGAAGCATCATGATCAAGAACAGTAAATTCCAGCCTTGCAGGATCAGTCAGAACTTTATTAAGACTCCCATTTGGTCAGAAAAGTGCCTGAGACCTTGCCTAAGGAGTAATTCCATGTAATGAAATTAATTCTGTCAACAACCACACCAATTATTTTTGTATTCGAAAACATGAAACACTGTAGCTGAACTGCTAACCCAGGTTACTTGGGTCTGGGTCATGCTTTCCCCTTTACCTTCTACTCAGCCCCACTGGTGCTTCACAAGGATTTACCAGCAGGACCAAAGTGGATGAGGGCAGAGAAAAACACTTTGGGTCCTCAACACTAATGCTGGAGCCTCTACACATGTGCAGGAAAATTTCTGCCCCTGTAAATACTCTCTTCCCCTCTCTACACTCTGTCACAAGAACCCAATTCTTCTGGATCCATGTGGCATCCTTCTGGTGTGGGACTCTTAAGAAATTATACATCCACTGAAAGAGATTGTGACAATGAGGGAGAACTTTTGCAATCCAAATGACATGACAAGGAGAGAGTTTTTGTGCAATCCAGCATTGCTCTTGGACAGCACCACCCCCAGTTTCTCCCCTAAAGAGCCCTTGTGATTTACTTGAGGGGGTTGGTTTCAGGGGTGTTACCACTGATCCCTTAGGTTTTAACTTTTCTCTGTTCCCAACCCTGCAGTGCCCAGTGTAGCTCTGCAGTTCCCTGGAGCTCGTTCAGTGCTGTTCTCTCATGCTCACACTGACATAACAAAGCCTCTCCAGCTCACTCTCCAAGGACACCCAGACCCTCCTGGGCCCAACAACTGCAAACCTTCATCTTGGGGAGAGAAAGGGGGGCAAGCTTGGGCAAATTCCATCCTTGCCTGGCTTCTGCTTGGGCAATTGATGCTGATATCAAAGTGGGAAGAACTCGGGAGCTGTCATTGTCCATTTTGGGATGCACTGAGGCAGGAGCCTCTGGAGCCCAGAGTGTACCTCTGAAGGCCTTTCCAATCAATCCCTCCTTTATTCCTGTCTAGTTTCTGTTTCTAGGTACCTATTTAAGGCATGCGCACCCCACTGAAGGCCTAGGCTGGGCAAAAGGAGTGATACTTGGTTCCACCACATCCACACTGTGTGTTGGCTCAGCCCCTAAATTAACGTAACTTCCACTCCATTCTGAGATTATTTTGTTTTCTGCAGAGAGATCTAGTTGATCCAGGAGGAATCTCAGGAGCAAACTATTATACACGTGAGGGAAACAGAATTAGAGTGTAATACTTAAACTGGCAGCATAAACACCCTCTCCTGCTGGGATCGAAACCTGAACAGAAGTCAGCTAATAATGTAAAACCCTGCTAGAATGCCAGTGGAAAGAGGAATTATATGCCTTCTCCTACCTAAATCTTTTGACTGCATCTGCACATGGCTGTTCCTCTTGAAAGTAATGGCACTTGTTTAAGGAACTCACTGAAAGCCAGGGAACAACTAAATCAACCCTACAGCACCTAGAACTGGAAAAGTCTCTGTACATCGTGCAGAAATCTCACTGTGGCATCTGCTCTGCTTCAGTGGACCTGCACCCCACAGCAGAAGTTAATTGGAAAACCCAAAAAGATAATTGTTGATATGGCAACTGATAACAAAAATACCAATTAGCAATTTTCAACATGTGAAATCTGTGTACTAACAAAAAATATCTGATCCTGGCGGGTTATTAGTCCTTGTACAAGAATCTGCAGCTCCATCAGATAATTCCTGGGGATACACAAATTATCAATATTTGAAAACCACTGACTAAATATTATTTGAGAGGCCAGCAGGCCTGGAGGCTTCTGAGTTTTTAATGTTTCAAATATAAAATTATGGTCTATTCTAAATTCTTTTCCATTCTGATAGTCCAGGATATCAGAGACACTGGTGAAGCATCATGATCAAGAACAGTAAACTCCAGCCTTGCAGGATCAGTCAGAACTTTGTTATTTGGTCAGAAAAGTGCCTGAGACCTTGCTTAAGGAGTAATTCCATGTAATGAAATTAATTCTGTCAACAACCACACCAATTATTTTTGTTTTTGAAAACATGAAACACTGTAGCTGAACTGCTACCCAAACTGCAGCCACTCCTGCATCTGGAATTTTATTTTGTTTCCAAAGGAGGAAAAATACAGCAGGGAGTGTAGACATGTCATCACAAATAATTTTGTTGCACCCAAAATGAAAATGCTATGTGCAAGAAGTGACAACTCCCATTCTCCAGCTCCAAATTTCTGTCTTAATGGCACACAACGGGTTAAAACAGTATGGAGAAAATACTGTATTATTCAACCTTGCAATAAATTTCTGCAGGCAATATTCAGTAGCTCAGTTCAACCACTAGCCCCACTGGAGAGTTTTAGTGCTCTGAAGATTAAGATTAAATTCAGAAATAGCAAAGCCAAATTTTCTAGTTTTTCCAAGGGGCTGGGGGAGGATTATATATCCTTCTTGCATGTACAAAATAAGTTTCCATTATTCAAGAGTTGTTCCATAGATCAGTCACGAAGACAAGTGTGCTTTTTCCTGCAGTAAGCATGAACACTACCTTCATGACACAATGAGGTTTTGACAAACAGAAGCCTTTTAAGCAGCATTACAGAAGTAACCATTTTTCCTTCACACCCTTTCAAAGGGGCACTGGCATTTTCAAAATGGCACACATGAATTACATACCAAATGATCATACAGCACGCTGGAAATTTCCTCCTAAATGGCTTCTGTTGCAAAAAGGTAGTCAATTTACATGTCAGAGGAAGGAGGGCTGAACAGAAGGGAAGCCTGAATATCCCTCCTTACACCAGTTTGCCACCACAGACTTCACTTTACTTACACCACAGGCTTCCTTCAGTTATTTGTGCCACTTGAAATGAAAAGTGAATCAGATATGAAGCATTGTAATGAATGCATTGGTGATTAAAGCAGAGTAGCCTTCCATCAAAGAATTGTGTGCATTACTAAGTTCATTTTTTGGTAATAAATTGCTTAATTCTCAGAAGAGGAATAGTCCCAAGCCAGAGAACCAAAATCAGTTCAAAAGCACACAATATATTAACATATACAGAAGAAAAATTAAAAAAAAATAATAAAAAAGAGCATAAAGAGTTGGTACTTTTCTCTCTCCATCCAAAGACCTCAACACAGCTTACCACCTTGAATTATGTCAGCCTCATCACATTCCTTGAAGGAAAGTATTATATCTATTTGAAGATAATGAGGATGCAAGATGTACAGATTAAGGACATAATTTTTAGAATCACATATATTCTTTGGGAGCCCCACTTCTAAACCATACCAAAAGAGCAAGAACTTCAGAAGAACATTACATTAAAAAAAAAAAAAATCCTGCAAATTAATGGGAAGAATGAACATCCACAGTTTCTGAAAAATCTGGCTAACAATTCCCCTGACTGGGCACTATGAAGTCCAGTGGATAGTTCTGGAAACACTAATCAGATCCAAAAAAGCTGCTCCAGAACCAGGATGAGGACCTGGATCTCCTGATCCAGTCTTGCCTCTTAATCACAAGATCTTTTATCATTCTTGCTCAGTTCAGGGATTTAAACAAGACCATTTTACAGATTGATGGACAGCTACCACGTGGGTACAAACCTCCTCATCAAGGAGAGCTTGATCACTGAAAAAACAGCTCCACAGTTTTCCAGTTATTGTTTCATTTACTCTTTGTGTTCTGGACTGGCTCGTGATGAGCCCATGATATAACTCATGGTATCAAACCAAACTTCCCATGGTGCAGAAACAGATGAGGACAAAGCCTCTGCTCAGGCAGAGCCAGAAACAACTGTGGGACTTGTTTGCCTCACAGTTTGCTCATTCACCTGTAAACTCTGCTGCACAGAGCTCTCAAGTGGGCTCCAGTGTAGGCATGACTTAGCAGTGGGTTTTTAAGAGATTTCAGAGACAAGATGGAAAAAGCAATTTCTTTCTAACCTGTCTTCAATTGTAATAGTAACTCCATTTCTAAAGGGGAACTTCTGCAGTTCCCAGAAAAAAAGAATGTAAATATGAGAAATGTTTATGGTAAGGTGTTTGCCTGTACCAATCAAAAATCTCCTCTCTGTTCTTGTGAATTCCATGCTGGTGCTAAACTCAGACGAGAGAGACATGATGAGGATCACAGCTCCCGGACCTGCTGTAGAAGCTGCTGATCTCTCTCTCTCTCTCAATCATCCTTTTATTAATATCTATCTACTTATCTATCTATAAATAAAGCCTTCTGATCATCCATTTATAAACACGAAGTGGTTTGTAGACCAGGCCCTCAAAATAGGGCCACATCTTTTCTACACTCCAGAAGTTCATTGTGCTTAGGGATTAATGGATTCAGTGGCCAAAATTCAACAGCCAAACAGAGATGGGTGTCAGATCCCTTTACACAACCTCCAGAGTTAAATCCAGACTTGGGAAATGGAATCTGTGCAAATGAAAGAGAGATAAAACTTAAGTAATGTTAATTAATGTTAATGTTAAGCCCCTAATGTTAAGGGCCTTAGTCAAGACAGTAATGCTTCCATTTCATAACTACACGTTTTGCTTTACCTTAGCACCTGTTTATTAAACACTTTGCTTCTCAAGTTCTGAAATAACCCAATTTTTGAAAGCAGTGGTGAAAAGGTTTCTGTCACAGAGGGGCTGCAGTCATGGACTAAGAGAAGTATGCCAGTTATGTAGCTCACATTTTAGCTTTGTATTTTTATGTGCTAATTGTACTGCACTTCCCTGGTTTTGAATGGTATAGGTGCTTTGGAGACCTTTGTCACCTCTCTCAGCTGAAATTATCATGACATAACAAAATTAAAATCTATATCTGATAGGGAAATAAAAAAAAAGTCTTAGTTGTTCAGTCTTTCAAAATTACACTGGACCTCAGTTTAGAAAAAATTACAATGAACAGGAATAATTCTTCACTGGCAGGGAGATGAAATAGGTAAATGAATCAGTCCTTTCTGTATCTAATTTCCATGATGGCAAGGCATGAACATTCTGACCAAGCAATTTACATTGATTTACAAGTATAATTCATAAATTTGTGGGTTCATACATCAGGATTTCAGACCAGCTTAAATAATGTGTATAAATACATTTTCACTTTATTTGTTAATGTATTGCAAATGAGGCTATAAATCTGACGTGAACACAAGTTTACCTCATTTTATTCACTTAAAATGACAATTACTCCTGTGCAGATATCTAGCAGAAGACTGCAGCACAGGCTTTGCTCTGTTCTTTAGCCCAGGATCAAACTTGCAAACTAAATTTGAATCATTTACTTGTCTTCTGAGATATTTCCTCTTGACTGCTTTCCTATGCTAAGGAAAACATGCATTCTGAGGACCAAATCCTCAGCTATAATCCAACTAGAGCATCCTTCAGCTTTGTTCATCATCTTCAATAAAGTTATGCTAGCTTTCAACATTTGAGGATTTGAGGTGAAATCTTTGCTCCAATTAAATCAATAAGAGTTTTCCTATTGAATTCGAGGATTCAAGGATTTCATCCTTTGCCTTTCTATGTATAAACATCTCTTTAAGACTGAAGTGATGTACAACAGCTCTGTATAACATGCATGTAGTAGATCCTTTTATGGAAAGAGCAGAAAGCTCCTCAGACAGAGCACATCCTGTTTCCTCATGAACACTTTCTGAATGTTTATAAAACAAAATATAGGATTAATTATGTCAAAGATTCATATAAATTTTCACCGCTTATAAATATTTTGGACATATTTTGGACATAAATTAACATTTAAAATTTCTCTAAGCCAATCAAGCCAGCCATAGTCAAGCTTTATTATCAGCTAGCACATAGAAAGCCCTTTTTTTTGTTTTAGGAGTCCTTCTTTCCTGTGATCATATTTTTGAACCAAGGGTTTCACATAAAACCAAGATGACAGTGGACATTTAGCAGGAAAGCACTGAGGCAATAAATGTCCAAAGAGCAGCTGGATCCTGTTTCAGCCTGCACGAGCTCCACCAAGTAATTGACAGTCTTATTGCCTTTCCATTTTACACAAAACTACAGTAAAAGAGTGGTTTCTTCTGGAAGATATTCCATGTGGAATGTAGCTCATATTCTGGGCAGAGTGATACTTTATTTGAACAGTTGACAGTGGATTCATGGGTGTATATTTTGAGAGAAATATAGTTGTGGAAATCGAAGACAGAAAAAAATTACACGTAGGACCCGGTTCCTCTCAAACCTGAAACAGTTTTTCTGTTCAACTACTCCCATGGGAGTTGGAAGAGGCCTTCTGGGGAGAAATCCTGTTTCCTTTTATCTTCTTTTAGCCAAAAATCTTCAGGACTGTGCTCACGAAGTGTGAGCTTCATATACTCGTGGAGATACTTCAAGAGTCTTTGTTTATCAGGTCATGTTAACTTGAAGCTGGTTTTTAAAGCACAAAATTTCTTGTTCAATACCTCGTACATTTTATAAATTTTATATCCATTTTCGAGCATTTTCACCCCTGCTCTTCTCCTATTCATATTTCTGAGGGTGTAATGTAGCAAGAGGAAGGATTGACTCGATCCTGCACCACCAAACTCATGGAAGCCTTGCCCGAGATCAGCGAGTGTTTGAGGCCTATAAACATTTACACAAGCTAACACCTCCAAAGATTTAAACAACCTCCCTCCCTCCCTCATTTCAACACCTGGCAGAGTCAAGGCGAGCCGGAGAGAAACAAGGACCCAGAAATTTTCACCTTTGCGCCTCTGCTTAGATCTCATTACTCCTGCTAATTTCGCCGCCAAAGCGGAAAGTAAACCCTGCGTTCCAAAGGAATATAAATGACATAATTTAATGTGACTAAGAGATATACAGATGGCACTGCATTTCCTCCGCAGTGTGGAGAGGTCAGGCAGCAATTGGCTATAATACAAACTAAGCTAATACAGAGTTACAAGCTGCCAGATCTGGGTCCCTCTTACTAACAGCCTATGCTATGTGAAGTAATTGAACGTGCAGCAACTTTCTCAACTGTATTTAAGTAAGGGACAGCGCTGGAAAATATCAGTGCTCCAGCTTAAAAGATATTCATCTTAATAGAAGACGTTTCAAGAGGTTTTAATGATAAAACCAGAAGGAAAAGTATTTGGGGTAAGTGTGACCAGATCTGCAGCTCATCTACTCCAGTGGTTTAGTCTCACCTTCTTTAAGAAAACTGTAAAAATAAATCCTGAAATTGAAAAAAAAAACCCCAGAACTTCTATTTTTCGTTTCAATATGTAAAAAAAAAAAACTTTATTATTGCAGTGTCTCTAGATTTTTCTGCTTTTAAGTGTTTGCAATGTAACCAGTAACACTAATACAAAATCATCAAGTTTCTAGTACAAATTCCCTCTTTGAACCTGATTCTAAGAGAACTGAAATTCATAATTTTTCAAAGCAAAAACTCCATGCAAACTGGTCTAGGACTCCTACAGAAGTTTCTGACTAGTTTGTTTGGCTTCAGAAAGGTGAAAAGAGACTTTAAAGCTGCCTCATCCATGCAGACAAGGGAAGCTCTACCTCAGGACAAGCTCTCGAGGAAGGCAAGCCCAAGGAGAGGGAAAGAAGAGGGCTTAACACTACAGATGACCACTAAGATATCCTCAGGGGAGGCTGCAAAATACAATAATAAACAAGCCTGACCAAGAAATACAGATTAAAATGGAAAACTTCATAATCCAGACCCAGTGCAACCACACCTTGACTGCGGCTTGCCGTCCTGTTTCCTTCCACACAGTAGGATCCACACAGTAGGATCAGACAAGACACCATGAGGAACTCCTGTCATTCCTGGAGTTGTGAAACAGCTGATTCACAAGACCCTGGGAGGCTGAAAAACACCAGGTAAAACTCAGACATTTTCTGAAACAGTTAGATGGGTTCACAGTCACATTTGCAACTTCTTACGTGCAGTTTTGTGAACACTGACAACCACATAAAATAACCGCAGAGGTTTTTGGATAAATACTGTCAAATCTTTCCTTAATGGTGACTCAAAACTCTTTATAGAGTTATGTACAGTTTACTCATGCAAAAGGAGTAATTTTTGTGCTCCTTTAATAAACAGAGGAGCCCTCCTGCATGATTTCCCTGACCCATCATAGCTCAGATAGTTCTAACTTTGAGTAACAGTTGGAAACAAAAAATATATTTTCCAAGTCATTCAGGCAAGAAGTGTGGGCAGTGTTACACTCCTGAAGAGTGGGTGGCAGATGAAATTCATAAGCAGAACATATGCTGCTCCCTCTAAAATCAATGCAAGCTGCCTACATTCGTGTGCCAGAGCAAAGTCCTTTAGGCACCTGGGCTACCAAACTGCACCAAGGCAGCCACAAAGGCCCTCCAAGGATACAGCTGTGACAGAGCTGCTCCTCAGTCAGCTTGGTGGACAGCAAGGGTTGCACATCTATTACAAATCTAAGCCGGACAGAGTTTATCCTTGCCTGTCCCTAATTCCATTTACTTCCCAAACTCTCAGTCAGTACATAACAAGTAGCAAATTCCACTTTTAGTTCTCTTTTTTCCCTTTAATCTTGTTGGTCATTTATTACTTCAGTCCACTGCCCCTTCCAAGGTTCCATTTTGCTGCTGTGATTCCCCTGGTGCAACAGTTTCATCTTAAAGCAGAAGCTACTCAAGCTAAATGCCAGTCTTCAATGTTTCAAATTTAGAATGTTTTTGAGGTGCTTGCTCTTAGACAGCATTAGCTGGCTGCACTGCTTGATTAGCAATGCTCTTTCTGAGTGGTATATTTACTCCCAGGAGCACTTTATCATTTATCATACTTATGTTCATTTGACTCTTATCCCAATCATGCCAGCTTTCATGTAAAATGCTAAAAAAAAAAAAAAGAAAAAGAAAAAAGAAAATAAAAGGTAAACAAGATTACAACCTATTTAGTACACCTTTAATATCACCCTTAATGTGCACACACACACACTTCAGAGACAAACAAGTGTTCTGTAGCTTCTTTATGCTTGGCTTTTTAATTTCCTCCATCAGAGTTAACTGAATGTAAATACTAGGCAATGCTCTGAGAAAACATAAAGCAATGCAGAAATCTGCATATCACTAGAGAGGCAAGAGCGAACAATGGAAGTTCAGGCCAACCATCTGGACCAACACAAGGCCCCATTTCAAAAGGTATCATCTCTTGGAGAATCCTGTTACTGAGGGACAATGTGATTTTGGATCACGGTCATTCTGACAGCCCCCTTGCAGAGGCTGCCGGTGCTCAGCTGGGTCAGATCTCTGGAATGTAATCCAACTCAGACAGACATTTTCTTTTAATCCTTTGTCTCACAGGAACAATTGGCACCATCTGTTTTCGCAAGGAAGTGCCCTAGCAGGCCTTCCATGGGTGGTGTGGTCCTCAAGGGTGCAGCTGGAAGGGAGAGGAGCTAAATTTGTTCTGTGTTAGGAGGCACAGGAAACACAAAGCTACTTAAGCATCACAGAAGACAACTGAGGAGAGGTATCTCTTCTACAAATGAGTATTTCAGAGAGTAGGTTGAAAAAAAGTGCTAATATTAATTTCTCAGGAAATTCTTTAACAAGAAGAAAACCATATCTTCAATACCTTGAGGAAGATCCTGTTTCCTTCCCCTGAGTTCCTAAGAGAAAATTTTAATTTTGATTTAGAAACTTCCCATTGAGTAAATTTTCAGGTTTACTTATTATTTAAAACCTGAGCTTTCCAGGGTCTTATTTTCTTGTTCTCCCAGCTGTTAGGTTGTTGCAGTACTAAAATAAGGAAATATCATTCATTTACAGCTATCTAACTATGTAAGGCATCCAGTTATATTTCATATTCCTGACTTACTAGAAGTTGCTTCAACACAAACTGTGTATCTCACTATCTGAAATAATGTTGTGAATAAGTATTTTTTTAAATATAAGAAAAAGAGAAATGGAAGAGAAATGATTACACAATAGTTATTTTAGGATTGTGAAATGCAAAGGGCAAAAGTAATCAAAGTAGATTGGTAAAAGTCAAAGTAGATTGGAAAAAAGGGCAGCCTTGTGCTTAGGAGAATTAACAGAACCCATAAAACAGGAGTTTTGTGGTTGTAATAATCACTATAATGTTCTGGCAACCATTGCCAAGGCAGCGCTTCAGAGTGAACTTGGCTAAAGCATTTAGCCTTTTTTTGTTTAATTCCAGCTGCTTCAAAAGCTGTTGGAGAATTTCATCAGAAAAATATCTTAAAAAGCGGTTAGGACAAGAGTCACGAAGTTTACTCTTCAAAGGACTGCTGTTATACAAAAGGACAGCAAATAGGTTATTAGGCCTATTTCATGGGCCCCAAAATTATGTTTCATATCGTCAAAGGGCAGAAATTATCACAATTCCATGCAAAATCCGTCACAGTGTGTACACCAGTTATACCCCTTCAAGTCAGTGGAAAATCATAACTAATATCTCTACTAAGATATGATCTGCACTATGGGAAAAATTGTATTTTCATTCTACTTCATCATCCTCTTTGTCTCTCTTTTAGATGTTGTCGTATCCTCTCCAGTCAGCTGCTCTCCAAAATTCTCTTGGCTCGTTTGTTTTCCATCCTCCTAATTTTTCTTCCAGCCCTGAGGTCTACCCCATAGTGCCCTGGAGTGAGTAAAAGATGGGAGGGAACAACACGAGGGCCCCAAAAACAGTGGCAATTTCACCTTCAGCACATGCAGCCCATGTGGTTTCTTAAGGCACGCAGGGAAGTTACTCAGAGACAAAAACACCTTTAACAATTTACAGCAGCTGAAAGTGGTTTTGGTTTTTTTTTTTAGAACAGGCACAGACTCTCAAGTTCAGATTTTGATATATATATATATAAATGATCTAATGTCTCCTATGGATGATTTATCTATCAAATGATCCAGTGCTTTTACGTAAGGTTATTCACAGTTATTTTTATACAGGCACAAGATTGTTTTGCCACATAAAACACACTACTTTAGCAACTACGTATTTTAATATTTCCATGTATAAACCAGACACTAGCAGTATTACAATAGAAAATACAGCAACAAGATCACAGACTTCTACCTGGTTTAAAAAAAAAAGGAATAAAGAAAATGGATGTTTCTGCTCTCAGAAGTATTTATCCTAATAAAATTTAAATTACTGCAGGTAAAAGAAATAAAAAGTTAGTATTAAATTTAAAAACTAAATGTTTTGAAATACTTCTAATAACCGGAAAAAACACCCCTCTGACCTCTGATTATTTAAACTTTTTAAATGCTGAGACAAAAAATATGGTTCAAGGACATACATGATCATGTTTGGGTCAATAAAATGAGAATAGGACTGTGGGTTATACTGAAATGAATATTAAAAGTGAACCTACCACGCAAAATTCAGTGCATCTGGTCTTGATCACTCCATATTCACAATCAATGCTCTTGATTATTTAAATCCACAATTTTGTTCTTAATTTTATTCTTAAATTATTTAGATCTTTGATTTTGTTAAATTTGTTTAAAAACAAATAATCCTCATCTAGCTTCAGGCTTACAACACAGCCTTGCAACAAAACACAAGGAAGTGACCAAGGCTTAAAGGTTAGCTGAGATCAATAGGAACCAAAAACTGAAACAAATCTGAAAATATGGGGCCCAGATGGATGTACCCCACAAGTGCTTATTTCCAAATTTTATTTCCAAGATCAGTCCAATGCCTTAACTGCTGTTGCAGTAGCCGAATTTGAACATTTTAAAATGTAGCTTTGACTGATTTGCCTCCTTAAAAAAAGTAGTAGCAGAGAGAACTAAACCTGAATGTCCCAAAGGCTGCATACAAGAGCCTTTTCTCTTCTTCTCTTGCACCTTGCTTTTCTCCCAAACAAGTAGGAAACTTGGCTTTTCCCTGGTCTGCCTCTGGTATTTATTAATGACTTGAACAAAAAGTTGATGAAAGTAGTTAAATTTGACAATGGTTCGATTTAAAATGATTCTTAGTTGGGGAACATTTCAGTTCTGACTCTGAAGGGAAAGCAAAGAGGAGATGAAGCATGGCAAGCTCACAGTTGCTGGCCAAAACAAATCTAGGTTCACACACTGATGGTTCAGGAACGAGGTCCTTGGACAATGGATGTTATTGAAACCTATGAGGAAGAGGCTGGGGAATTGATTTGAATGCCATAATGAGTATATCTGCCTCAGCAGTTAAAAATAAAGTTAAAAGAAAGAGCAATCTTTATTGGTATCTTTAATGATAATATAAGGCAATGAGTTATATTCAGTTTTGCTTTTGTCAGAGAGTTGGGAGAAAAAGAATAGAATAGGACAAACTATGTTAGCTGAACATAAAGTGAATCCTCCATTTAAACTTTATTTTACCTTTCCTCAAAATTATTTTCCCAATAATTCTGGCAAATTTTGCTCTCTGGATTAGTCACAATGAGTATGTTATGTGCACTCAAAATGAGATGCCAGAGAACTCAGAGACCAGACCTTGCTGAAAATTTTTATGTCACCAACTTTACAATTTGCTGTTCAAAAATATTTTCCATTATATATCCATGTTTTGTTGTTTCCTTGAAATTCCTGCAAATGAATAAAATCACAGGAACACTTATTGAATGGTAGTTCAGACAGTGAAGTTTAAAAACACCTCTTTAAAAAGCTGGAGAAGGATAAGTAAGCTATCCAAAATTCACAGGATTACAATGCATACATTAGTCTCTTCACTCTCCCTCCTCTCCTCAGTACTTGGAAGGATTTTAGGACCACTTTGAATGTAAGAGGGAACAAAATGAATCAGATATAAAATACTGCTTTGCAGTCAGACTCAGCTGTGGGAAATTACTGGCACGAGAATCAAGCGTTACATTTAAAGCAAAGTTTCATAATTTTATCCTTGCTAATAGTGCACTCAGAGCTTTTTGCAAATCTTCTTCACTCTATTTGTAAGGTCTTAGTTCTGCACTAAGCTCACATGGACCTAATAGAGTCGGCAAGAGCTCTGCAGGTTAAACTGTTCAGATGAGGTCATTTACTCAAGATGGTTCAAATTTTGCAAGAACAAACGATTTTATGAGATGATTCCATTGCAGAGGCCAAAAGTCTCATGAGAAGGACAATAGAAAATACCTTTCTTTCTTTGCCCATAAAACACCACACAAAAAGTGTGCAGCAGCATGAAGGAAGCCAAGGCAGGGGAAAGGTAAGCAGACCTTGTCTTGCCTTTAATTTCCATCCCCACCTCTCGTGCTTATTTTGTAACACTGCTGAAAATTATCAAGGGAAAGGTTTAATCTTCCTAAATTGATTTGGAATTGCTGTTGTATCAAAAAAAATACACAAGAAGGCTGTAAGGGAGGGAATGTATGGAACAGTGCAGGTTGCAGCTCACGGGAAAGAGGTTCCATGTGTACACTGTGCTTTCCAGAGAAGGACACAAAGCTCATTTTGATTTTGTGGAGGAGTTAAAAGCTGAATACGATCAGCTTACAGATCTAAGCACTATCTACTGAGGGGGAAAAGAGAACCTTTTTTTGTCCAGGTTAATAAATTAATGGATTCATGCATTACATATACTCACAGAAAAGAGGAGGAAGGAATTCTGTTTTCTTCTGAATGATCAAAGTGTTGGCCAATGTTATGGCTGGAAGCCAAACTAGGCCGAAGATGATTTGGCCCATTATACCTTCTGCTGTATTCTTATCTTGGAATGACAGCAATTTCCCTACGTATTTTTAACTGTATTCTTCTATTATGGCAATAAATGGTTATTTAAATGCCATCAGTTTCAAATTACTCCACTGGAAAATACAGTAGGGAAAAGTATCAAAGACAAAGAACTTTTAAATAAATCTCATCTTCCCACCTGCCATATGAACCAATTTCTATGCCAGGTGGCAGATGTTCATGATGGTGCTTAAAATAAGTAAAAATTAACTGGATCTCAAAATTTAATTGTTTTTTTAGTGGAAAGGGCTCTTAATTAAAGGATATTTTATTTTATTTTGTTGGTTAGATATCCTCTCAGAAATGACCTGAAAACCCAGAGCTCTTTAACATAAAAGAGATGATAAAGAGATCAGAATCTCAAGCATTAAAAGGGAATCTTCTTTCCTCAATGCAATTTAATATGTAATATCTCATAATCAGACTATCATGACAGAGAACTCTTCATCCCTTCAACATAACACTTAGAGAGCACATGTGGAATTTTCTTGATGCATGACATTTTATATAGGATATAGATCAGACATGTTTTTCTCAGATTTTCTGCAACAAATATATTAGCAGCAGAACACCACATTCAAAAATGTCTTTTGAAAATCGAGTATGTATCTGATTATCAATTTTTCAAGTGATCTTATAGTTTATAAAATACTTAAGTCCTCTTCTAATTAGTATAATTTCTTATCTCAAGAACTGTAATTTCCACAAGACAGCTTTCACTGAACATTTCTCTTGCTGATGTTTCCTATATAAAGACAAGCCATGTCTTTTTTTAGGGCATCTTGGAGTTGCAAACATGTTGCTATCCTTGAGAGTGACCGTTCAGATTAAGCCTTTCATGAATCAATGCCACATCATACATTGTTCTGTGTCTGCTCTGCGTCAGATGTTGGTACAGAAATTATATGTAAGTAGCATATAGTTTTGTTCCACATGGTTTCCCCAGGATAACAACACTGCCTCAGCTGAATGACAAAGGATTTATTTTTGATTCATCCTCTGCAGGAGTTTCATAAAGTAGATGTGGGCCTGAGTAAGAGCCTCACATAAACCATGCCAGTTGAGTTGCTGAATGAGAGGAATTCCAAGAGGTGGATCACTGGATCACAGTACACCTGCATTGCTCTCAAGCCTCGAGAAACCAAGATCTAGGGGGAAAAAAACCCATTTATCATCTCAGTGAGATGTGGCAGAGCACCCAGAGAAAATAAACTCCTGAGAAGGCAGCAAAAATATCATGGAGTACTTTTACACCCGTAGGACAGACCAGATATTTGTTTCTCTTGTTATAGCTGCAAAGAATTGGTTGGACTGCCCTACACTGAAAACCAGGCCATATAAAAATCCAGGAGCATTTTTCTAGAAAAGGGCTGTGTAGTGTCTTCACTGCAGGTTGCCTGCAGCCTTCAGGGTCTTACTGATCCAAAGGATAAGTCCTAAACTGCAAAAGCAGATCTACTGCTAAATTTTAAGGAATGAGCCTTTCTTGCAAACATAGTCTGTATAGATATAGATCAAGAATTTTGACTGTGGAGTGATTATGAGACAACAAATTCTGTAGTACTGAGGCGCTGAAATTATAGCTTGTGTTCTACAAGGGTTATTCAAGTCAAGGATTAAGGGTGGATTTCACCAGTGCCTAAACTAGGTCCACTAGTGGCTCTCATTTCTTCCTGAATGGGTTGCCAGGAGAACTGTCTGGGATAGTATGAAATCAACAATATCTCATGTAGTAAAGATGTATAAATATAAATAATTTATGAACACAAAATGGATCTTCTCCCATCATTTTGATGAATACAAAGACAGCACTTTCCCAAAACCAAGTTTACTCAATGAGAGCCACTCCATTACCACAACACGACTGCCAAAAGAGTCAACTATTAGTGGCTCATTGCTCATTTAAAACCTGGTTTGGAGGGAAGGGAGACAGGTTGTACTGCAGCAAGGGCTTCAAGGTACTACAGTAAAGCAGATTTTGATTAGGGTTAAAAGTCATGACAAACCAAGACAGTAGGTACAGAAAAAGCAGCGATAAAGCACAAAGGGACACATGAGGCATTTAATCCAAGATATTTCTGTCTTTCCTGCCATGCCATACTTCAGACTGCCTAGTTTGTGCATCCTCTTTTCAAAATTTGGAGTCACTTTTGAGCCACAGGAGACAATTTTTTTGCACAATCCAGACAGGTCTTTATCCACCTCACTCTCACCCCTCCTGTGTTGCTCCTACTGTTTACACTACGTAGGAACAACCAACCTCTCCCTGGTCACTGTTCAAATCTCCTCAGCAGTGCCACAGAGGTGCAGAAAACTTGGAGGCTGTTCGGGAGGCTGATCACTAAACTCCCCTTGGAAGTTCCAAATATATATAAATTACAAACTCTCTGTGTGTCTGTGTTCTTGTTTGAGACATGACCTTTTGTGTGAAACCCACTAATAGTGAACATATGTCACAGCAGAAAACTCTTTAGTGCCAAGTTATTTCAGTGCATCACAGTTAACAAATTGTGATTCCAGTTCCATAGTTCCTCTGTTCATAATAAAGCAAATCTGTCACAGGAAAAAAAAAAAAAAATCTTTCTTTCCCATAAAAAGAGTCACAGTTAAAGCATATAAGATTATCATTATGCAAGCTCATTAGGCGTACACAAGCTATACTTTTCCCTGTACAACTGAAATTCATTGATAAAACAATGAAGTGAACTAACACCCCTCCTAAATAAAGTTTCACCAGTAGCACTGTATGTTAATGGAGCTATTTCATTGTTAATGTGACTGACTGCTTATTGATTCTTGCAGTAATCCAGCAAGGGCTTCAGAGTACAATTTAGTTTGGAGAGCTACGGGTCCAACATCTATGCTCAATTACAACTTTCAGAAGGGTAGATCAATAAAATTTAAATTGCTTATGGTAATCACAACTTCAAATCATTGCGATCAGCATAAGCAATCTGCTGACCTCAGCCAAGCTCCTAAATTGAAACTTGTAATGAGTGGTCATTTAGTTTGGGTCCATTCATATTATTTTGGAGGCAGGTGATGAACAATTAAAGATCAGTCAGCACCTTCCCTACCCAGCAATCCCCTCTGAATTCCCAAAGTACTAATATGTAGTAACCCTAGGGTATAGGCCTTTGCACTTCTTTAATGGGTATTCTGTATGAATAAGCAATTATATTTTCTATTAAACAATTTCAGTGTAATTGAATTAGCAGTTATAATATTGCTCGGGCAAGCAGAAGCTTTCCTAGGGAAAAATTAAGTGATATTGGGTAATTCAAATTAATTTATAAGCCTGAAAAATGTAACCATTAAACAGAATTGTTCACCCTCCCAAAAAAATTACAATTAATGAGCATATTGTTTCAATGCATAAGTTTCCTAACAATTTGCTTTTTGGTCATAATGGCTTTTTCCCAGTTCATTATAAAAACCTGTCTATTATAATGAAAATTTCATAGGCTGTTTTCTTTGACAAAGCAGGTTGCAAGTTTAAACAAAGATAGCCTGCAGATTACTTTCACGATAAGGAGTCACCCTAGAATTACATTTTAATAAATCATTGACAATAAATCTTCTGTATTACAGCACTAGGGTTTAGAGAGGGAGGAAAAAAGGCAAATACAGAGAAAACGATCAATGAAAATCCCCTTCTGCCAATACGAGAATAGATTGACCAACTCTAATGTAAAGTTTGCTACACACAAAAATAAAAGCTCAAAAAGCTTTATAAAGATTCAAAGCAAACAGTAATAAAGTCTGCACATAGATGCAGTTTTAATTAACATATTAATTTATTAATATTCACCTAACAGCCTTTTGCAAATGGTCTGTATTCAGGGTAGAAGTCACTGAATATTTAAACAAGCTAACAGACACTGATTTGGGAATATTTTCATCAACAAAATGCCAAACACATGATTCTGGTTCATGAAATTACGTATTATTCACAAGCAGTTATAAAACTGACGAACATTTCTATTTGAGATTCACAAAACATTTCATGGGATTGAGCACCGGCAGTGCTTTGCCTGAAGACTAAACTGGTTTAGTCATCCAAACAGGAAGAACAATTCCTGTGCTTTTACTTGGAACAAGAGGTCTTAAGGCCAGAAGCATCTATGCTACGTGAAATATTTCTTGCCATATCAACAAACATCACAAAATACACCTTAGTTGTACCCATTTTTGCATAGCTGTGAAGACAAAACTTTCAGTGGCTCCATATTCATCAGGGGTGGAGAGAAGAAACCTAAAATAAACTACCCAGGCAGAAGACTTCTGAATGTGTTATGCAACACTTGGATGGTTTTCTGAAATGAATCCATCAAAAAATTGTTCTGATTACACCAAAATCTATCAGTGTCGCTCATTGGCTTTTCCAACCAGGGTATCGTGGAAGTAAAAGGTGAAAACTAGAAGTGGTAAATTCGTAATTCTTGATTAGGCAGAACCAAGAACAAACCCCATACCTCTGCCTTGAGTCTGGGGTTTACTTCCGCTGGAAAAGCTTCTCCCCTCTCCTGGCCTGTTATTTTGTATGTAATGTAATGCTTCTCAAGAATATCAATCTTGAGAAGTATACTGATGTTTTATAGCTGCTCCTGTTTTGCAATACAAATGATATAATTACTTGTTTCTCGCTGGAGGGGGTCCAGTTCTTTCAGTTCATTTTTTAAATGCAAATCTTATTAAGCATTTTATCCTAAAATGTTTACTGCAAAAAGGGCAGTATGATCTCAGACAAAGATGGACAACATCCCTCCAAAAATAAATGCCAGGCAAGGAATGAAACCTAAATTAAAGCAGCATACCAAAATCTGAATTGATCACTTACTGAAATATGTTAACATGATGTAATGGGCAACTACTAAAATCAGATGTACAGTAATATTCCATGAATCACTGCAAGCTAGCCCACAACGAAAAAAAGACATAATAAAGAACTCTGCTCACCAAAAATCTCAACTTTTATAATAGCTCTGAAATGTTCTGTTTATATAGTATAACAAATTTCTCACCACCTACAGCTTCCCATTTGTTACTGTGGTCAGACTGCAAACTTTTCTTACAGCGGCGAGCAAAGAATTAACTCATTCCTGTGAGGAGCTGCTCACTCCTTTGGGCTCACTAATGACACCCTGATCTTCAGCTGGAGACCACAACCACTCAGAAATTCCTGGCAGCGTCTCAGCTTGAAATTAGATTCTCCTGGTCCAAAAGCACAAGCCTTTACTATTCGACTTAAAGCAGATTGGGCATGAGTTGGTGCCCTGTGGGACATGACAAATGACTGAACAGTTCTGCTTCCATCCATTAGAGGTCAGTGGTATTTGTAAGCCAGCCAACTCATTACAGAACTGCAGAAGAGGGATTAATTAGTGTCCTAGCTTAGCTTCAATTATGGAACAATCCATATTCAAATTGTCTATTGAATATGGTGGCCACTATATGAGAATTCTGGAAAACGTGAAGAAAATGATGGCATTGCATCGAGGGGGAAAAAAAAAACAACAAACCTGCAGTTCAACGACATTGACAAGAGAGGTGATGACATTCATCCTGTGTCCCTCACACACCTTCAGGTCAGCAGGATGGCAATGTCCTCTCCAGCTCCTCTGCTGGGACAGGTACATCTATCCCTGTTTATTCATTGATCAGCCCACTGCTGCCCTGCTTTTTCCAGAAGCAGTCCTGGAAATGTGGAAGAAAGGAGAAACTCCATTCTCCCTTATTTCTCCTAACACGGGGAATAGCACAGTGACAAACAAGATATGAGTGGGTAATAGAAGATTCCTGTACAACCAAGTCTGTCCAAAATGGTTCTAAAAGGCAGAATTTTCAGCCTGTGTAACCAGCTCATGAATTGGTGTATAATTATTTGGGGCTCATTGTCATCACACTAAGAGATTCTTAACTTCTTCAGAAACCACAGCTGTCTATTACCTCCAGTTGTTAGTAAATTTAAATATTTGAAACCAAAATACATAGGAAAGTCATAAATAACATGCATCCTTTCCCTAGGTAGACCTTTAAGACCTTTTAATGCATAAAAGCAATATGACATTTTAAAAGTTTGTGAATTTCTTGAAAGAAAGCTGCAAAATTTGCCTGACAAATCCTTAATCCATTTATTCATAGTGAAAATATAACACTTCTATCTGAAAAAGAAGAGCAGAAATTGTCAATTCCTTATGTGAACAGTGTGGGGAAACCAGTGGAATATCCAAAGTTGGTGCTGATCCAAGTTGTGTAGTTGTATATCTGGGATAGACTGATTTTAATAATTATTTCAGGTTTTCTATAAAGAAAATTTTGATGAGAGCTTTAGGATTCTATCAGCATTGTGACCACACAGGATCATTCTCCATAAAATTTTTAATTTGTTTATTCATTGTACTTCTCCACTTGTCAGGAATCCTGCAGCAACATCAGCCTAAACAACTTCTTGAAGCAATTAAAGCAATTACCTATGGGTTGAAAGCCTTAGGTCAGAACCAAAACCAGTGCACCTAAACCAGGTCTTAATCAGCCAAGGGCAGTGTCATACACTGTAAAAACATCGTTTATTGCCTTCAGGGAATATCTAACAGCAAAAGATACACCTTGTGAGTTTGGCATTATTGAAAAAATAAATATGCAATAGGATTGGCAGCTTATTAGAAAGTGTTGGGGTTTTAATTAGGATATCTGAAGAATGTGGGCCTATTGCCACTGTATTCTATTGTCCTCTACAGGTGGAAGAACATGAAGGGACAGAAGTTGGCACCCCTATGAGGCTTAACCCCCAATTATGTTATTACTGATAGCACGAATGAGCTGACCCACAATTTGAATGCTCTTGACCTGTGCAAAACTCAGAAAATTGTTATTTGTCTTAAAATTCCCTCTCTGAAATTTAAACATTGTCTCACTACTTTACATTTTCTGGAAAAATTTGCTCCAGACCAGAAAATTAAGCTCAGCTGAAAAAGTAACCGTTTTAAAAACAGATTTAGAATTTTTCTCATTAAAAAATGACAAAATTTCTCATTTCTGCAAAAAAAAATATGAATAATACAGGAGATGGTGAACAAAGAACAGCCAACTCATTGCCATAGAACAGGAACTCTCCTAAACATGCTTCACTTTCACAGGACTGAGTGGTGCCTGCTAAATCCCCCACTTTATGCAGCCTGCTCCCATGACATTGTGGTATTTCATGTGCTGCATTAAGACATCTTGGAGTCATCTGCATAATTAACAAAAAATTAAAAGGAGGGGGACGATGTGCTCTTAGTTATAGAAAATAACTTGAGAGGGCTGAAAAAACTGAGGAAAAAAATCCCATGCTGTGGCCTTTTTTTTTCTTTTTTTCCTTGAAAGAAGTATGACATTGAAAATATCAGGGATCTTTGGGTCATGAGAGTTTTCTGTGGACAGAGACCAGATTTCAGCCTCGAGACACTGCATCTGATAGCCCATCCCCTTGTATCAGCTCTATTAAAAACTACCCCATGGACAAATCACGATCCTAAGACTTAGTTGAAAGTATCCTCAAACCTTTCACCCTTTTTGTACTCACAAAGTAATCTAAACCCAGCACATTAAGAGAGACATCAAAGAGTCCCCACTGTTTTTTGTAGGTGCAGCTTCTGAGTCTCTCCCTTCCTACTTTAGAGATAAGCCATGCAAAGACTTCACTCTGGCCTTTTGCCCCGTAAAGAGTTTTTACTGAAATGTGTGTTGCAGTAGAAAGATAAATAGTCAGAGTTACAGAAATCAATACAGCAAAATTCAATAAATAACAACAAACATCTACTGGACAAGACCTAAACTTTCACTATGAAAGAAGTTGTTTTACTTTCCTACACTTGTACAATATAGACACTTCTTATGTGCATTTGTATTCTTAAAGAATATAACATTTGATTTTAAAGACTAGAGCAAAACGTGAGATATATGTTCCATCGCCATCACTGTTTAAGAGACCTTTGAAACCAGAACCAGAAACTCAAATGATATTAAACTCCATCACACATATAAATTTAGATCTCAAATTCACTTTAAACTATGGATGCAAGATACAAAATACAGATCCAGATCTCATTAGCCTTAAGGTCTGCAGCTATCTGAATCTGACATTTTGACTTGGAGCCATTTCTACTAGGAATCAGAAAAAAATTCTCATTTTCCATTTAGTCATTCCCAGCATGTTTTGCTTACGATTTTTTTTTCACTCTGTCCCTGCACTAAGAAGCCATTGAACCATCTGTAGTATTCAGATAATAATTTTCTTAGCTATAACTATATAATTCCACTAATGAGAGCTACTTGAGAGTCTGCTATCATCCATTTCCAAAGATGTTATTATAGTTTGATCTTTTGCATATGCAGGCATCACTCCACCTTATAGATGTGGCTAAATGGATAAGAAACCACTTTTTAAAGAAACCCTGTGCTGGAGCAATGTACATATTGCAAATGCAAATGGCATAACTAACGAGAAATATCATTTTAGAGAAACTGTAACAGAGAGAGAGAATTCAGACAGAAGTTTCAGCTATAAGAAAATAATTTAACAATAGCCTGAAAAAGCTAAAAAATATTTTGTTTTCAAATATTTCAACCTATAGTTTACAAATTGAATTTTCACTTTAAAGTCCAATGACTTTTACTATTTATTATAAGAATTATAAGAGATAAATTTTATTTTAAAAGAGAAATTACAGGCTACATGTCTCTTTAATTTTTTCTTTATAGTAGGAAAGCTCAAATAGAATTCTCTCTGGTAATTAACCATCATTAATTTCCATTTTTCAGCTGAGATTGTGAACGAAAGGAGCACCTTTAGACCACACCCACCCAAAAAGGCAGCGTTACTAATCACAGCAACAAATCAGATTCCCTAAAAGGCCAGGCCTTGCATTTAGTTCATGGAAGTCTCCAAGAACCTAATAGGATCTCGGGCCACAATTTTTCAGCTTGGTAGCTGGACAATCTTCTGATGCAGCTTTCACATTTGGGTTTGCACAGCGAAAGGAGGGTGCAGAAGGGAGGTGACACGAGGATCTGCTTTGCAGCCTTCACAGAAGGCTCCTTGTGCCAGCATGCCACACTGAGTTCGTGCTCACCCCCTTCTCAAACACAAATTGCATGCTCCACGTAAGAGATTCCTGATAACCCTTCACAACCTGCCCTGCCTGTGCCCTTTACGAGCTCTGCTGCCACAACAGCCTCTCCATTCATGGCTGAGGTCCTCCAGCACAGAAGTGCCTTCTTAAACGGAGAGCACACTTTGAAAATGCATCCCTCAGTGTGCTGATGAAAAATGAATGCAGGAATAAAGGAGTTCCTGTTCTTTCCCCGCACACAAAACAATCCGTGCCATTTTGGAACTGTATCACTAATGAAATTACCATAATCAAGAACTGCAAAGGCATTGATTACAAAACACTAAGCTAATAACAGCCTTGAACGAGATTCTGATGTCACAGAAGACCTGCAGGATTTCTCTCTGTCGTCAAATAATCCCCCTGAAAGGCTAAACTTGTCCAACTATAAGCAGATGATAAATCCAAGGTCATGGATCTACAAGACACACTGGCCCCCAATAACATAAAAGCAGTGTGCTCTCCAGACCCTAAGTGAACTTGTCTTGCCAGTTAAGATACTTCCAAAAAATCATCCCAATATACTTCATGCCTGGTCGCCTATCCTCTGCCCTGCAACCAGCATGAAGCACAAACCTGGTAGCTCTCTCCATCTTACCAGAAATATCCCTAATCACAGATTTGTGAGGGATCCAGAGCAAGTCTTTAGAGATGGACGACTCAAAGATGCACACAGGCAGCGTGGATGACACTGGCACTATGACTTCATTGACTTTGCTGAGGTGATGTATGATGCTAAATTAAAAAAAAAAAACAAAAAACCAACCCAAAAGACCTTATTTGGATTATGTCCAAAACACCCTGTATTGGGTTTGTATGGCAAAGTTTTGGTAGTTGAGGGGCTGTAGAGGTGGATTTTTTTGAGAAGTTGCCAGAAGCTTTTCCCATGTCTGGCAGTGCCAATGTCAGATGACTCCAAGACAGATCCAGCACTGGCCAAGGCTGATCCCACCAGTGACAGTGACAGCACCTCTGGACTCACAGGTTTAAGAAGAGGGGAAAAACCTGCACGACAGCAGCTGTACTTGGAGAGAGGAGTGAGAGTAGGTGAAAGCAACAACTCTACAGATACCCAGGTGAGTGAGGAAGGAGAGGCAGGAGATGCTCCTGGTGCTGGAGCAGAGATTCCTTTGCAGCCTTTGGTGCAGACGATGGAGAGCCATGGGGATGCAGAGATCCACCCACAGCCTGTGGTGGGTGCTGGATGACCAAAGGAGGCTGTGACCCTGTGAGAAGCCTGTGCTGGAGCAGGGTCCTGGCAGGACCAATGACCCCATGGAGAGAGGATCTCACACGGGAGCAGGTTTGCTGGCAGGATGTGTGACCCCAAACAGGACCCATGATGGACCAGTCTGCTCCCAAAGGAATACATCTCATGGGAGGGACTCATGCTGGAGATGGGGAAGAATGTGAGGAGTCATCCCTCTGAGGAAGAATGAGCAGCAAAGATGATGTGTGGTGAACTGGCCATGATGCCTTAGGTTTTAACTTTTCTCTGTTCCCAGCCCTGCAGTGCCCAGTGTAACTCTGCAGTTCCCTGGAGCTCGTTCAGTGCTGTTCTCTCATGCTCACACTGACATAACAAAGCCTCTCCAGCTCGCTCTCCAAGGACACCCAGACCCTCCTGGGCCCAACAACTGCAAACCTTCATCTTGGGGAGAGAAAGGGGGGCAAGCTTGGGCAAATTCCATCCTTGCCTGGCTTCTGCTTGGGCAATTGATGCTGATATCAAAGTGGGAAGAACTCGGGAGCTGTCATTGTCCATTTTGGGATGCACTGAGGCAGGAGCCTCTGGAGCCCAGAGTGTGACCTCTGAAGGCCTTTCCAATCAATCCCTCCTTTATTCCTTTATTCCTGTCTAGTCTCTGTTTCTAGGGAGCCATTTAAGGCATCAGCCACAGGCCCCATTCCCTGTTATGCCACTGAGAAGGTAGAGAAAGTTTGGTTTTGTATGCATCTCCTAGATTCACCTGTCGGGTGCCTGATAGCTTAAACTGTACAGTGTCAATAAATGTCCATGTAATTGCAGATGCAATGTTTTTGCCCAGCACACTTAAAAACTTCATAGATTCTACATGTTCCACTGTTACTGGAAATTTCAGCAGTCCGAAATGCCAAATTCAGAATTCCTTTATTTTTTAGGTATTTCCATTTTGTGAGCCTGTAATGATCAGCACAGCTGAGGCCCCTCAGCCCCACATCTCAGGGCCATATTGGTAAGAGCTGTACCCCAGTTACCCTGATTTAAAGCCAATCCACATGCAATGTATGTGGATTCACTTGAATGACCAGGACTGAAGCAGGCAAAGCAAATAAAATGGAGTACATAATTAAAAGAAGGATGTATTAAATGAGACCCTACAGGTATTTTCCATCTCCAACAGCTAAGAGTCACTCCTTTTTTCCCCCCAATAAGATCTGAGGCAATAAAAAAATCTCCGAAGACCTCCCTCTTTCACTAATGTCCAAAATGGTCTTTGTTTGCGTAGAAACAACGTAGAAAGATATAAAAATAGGTTTAAATTAGCATATTGCCAAATTGGTCTACTGTAACAAGTGCTTTGAAGTCTGGCATGCTGACTGATTCCCCACAGGAAGTTGAGTACTCTGAAAACAATTAAGAACAAAAAAGGGGCGGGGGGGAGGAGAGAGGGAGCAGGCAAGTACAGTAGTTAAATTAAGCAAAGTGAGCCTTGGAATAGTCAAGGGACTAAACAAGCCATCGAATCACTTAATAACAGCTCCTCTTTAGCAGTGGAGATAGAAAACACCAACTGGATTTTTAGAAGCGGAGACATTAAGGTTTGAAAAAGCAGAATGACAGAAGTTTAAATTAAATAAATGAAAATTACTTCAGAATATAATAGAAGGTAATAAGGCACCAAAACTGCCAGTACTTTAGTAGCTAATCCTGTGCTCTAAAATTGATCCTAATGTAAAAGCATTGTGCAATTTAAAAGTAATGAACATAATAATCCCTGCCGTTTTACATAATAAATAAATCTTAACTATGTTTCTCGTTTGTATAAAGCCTTGTGAAACGATGGGTTCGGATGCTAAAAAAAATCCAAATGTTTGTTTCACAAGGATGTTATAGTGATGCAGTGAAATACATTTTGAGGGAGAAGGTTAAAATATATTTTACAGGCAGTACTGAGTAAACGTAACTTTATCGGAAAAACCACACACGCCACAAAAAGACACACCTCTCAGATTTTACTATAAACATGTTACCTTCCCTATAACTTTTTATCTACACTGAAATGCATAACCACGTGCTGAAAGAAGGTTTTTGTTATTATTATCATTAATGTTACGGTAGCATATGGGGGAATTGCTGTATAATTAGGAATAATATCAGTCCCAAAGACCCTGGGATACAGGTAAGGAAAATGGGTGAAGGTTTCCCCATCTGTGTTGTACTAAACAGGACTGGGGAGCAGAGAAGAGCACAGGCTTGCTCCAGTTAAGCAGTGAATCTCCAGGTAACTGAGGTCCCACATTACTGGTCTAAGGGAGCAGGAGGCTGTGGACCCAAACCTACATCCTTTTCTTCCCTAGGCATGGCTTTGCACCAGCTCATCAGAGCTCTGTTCCTTTGGACGCTGCCTCTCCAGGTCTTCCCTACAGGAGCTCCTGTACCTCTATGGTGTGGCAGCCAGGAGGGATTAAAAGGAATGCAGCTCTCTGTCTCACAGCAGTACAGCTCAAAAGTATGAGGCATGGCCTTAAGCCTCAAAAAAATTTTTCCCCTTGCACTTTCTGCCCACTCCTTTGTAGACACAAAGTGGTACCACTACATTTTGCTCATCTCCACTACAAGTGTTGGAACAAGGTACTCCTATTTTTAAAAAACTTTTGTAAGTAACTTTTGATTACAAGACTTCAGGAATTAATGCTTCTGCTGGCCAATGGAAGTGTGAAGACTCCACCCTTGGAAATGTTCGAGGCTGGGCTGGACGAGGCCCTGAGCTGGCTCACACAATTTATCCTCTGCTCCCTTGCAACTCAGAGTTCAGTATGGGAGAACTCCAAACCCTGGGGTTGTAGGACAAGGCAGGAGACCCATGCTGACCTCAAAGAATCACCTTTATTGTACAGTAACTGTTCCTCGAGAATGTGTTATTACGGATGCTGCTATAGAAGATCAGTAAGCATTATCCTGTCAGAATAGCAGCTTTGAGAAAATCCAGCTGCCTTGAATACTGATTCATGGTACTGCATTCCCAAATTTAGTAACCAAGGAAAAGCTGGAGAGCTTGATACTGACATTCACACTTCTGGCCAAAGGAACATGTCTCAGAAAGAATAACTCGGAGAGCTACAGAACTCTCTCAGAAGGGATTTTTGCACAAGTCTTACTATATTTCAGTTCCTCATTGGACTCTAACCACTACATCGACTTGAAAACAGCAATATTATAAAATGAAAGAAAAATAAATAGTGCTTCTCTGTAAGTAAAATACATAGTCTAGAAAAGCTCACTTGAGAGGGAAACTTGTTCAAGGTGAGGCTGGAAAAGATTGCGGAGACAAAATTTTTTCTAATGGATGAAACTCCACTCAAAATCTTTTTGGCTCCCTACATATCAAGAACCTTCTTCATTTTGAAGGGCATCTTCCAACTTTCATGTCGTACCTCAAGTTTTCCTGGTCACCTTGGGACAACCTTTCTTGGCAAGTTATCAGTGTTTTGTCACAGTCACCAGAGGAGGAGTAAGGAGCAGGGTGTGAACCATGGTTCTGTGAGGTCTGGTGGAAGAGATCTGAAAACAGAGTAAATATCCTACAGACTTGCACTACTCAGGTCAAAAGCCACCACATGAACCTGATTATGTCCCCTTCAAGCTTTAAAATCAACTCAGCTGGAGCTTAGACAGCATGAATCATCAGCATCTGCTACCATTCATTTTATCGATTGTTCTCACCTTTTTATTATTTCCCCTTCTTTTTTAATATTATGCATTATTCTTTTATATTATGTATGATTCTTTTATATTATGTATTAATATTACAGTACCACCTATAGCAACAAATTAAAATTGCAGCTTCCACCAGAAACATAGGATCTGTACAAATCTCACTGTTAAAAAGATACAGTTGCTTGCTCAAAACTCCCAAAAGGAAGGTGACAGAAACAAAATCAAAGCAAAAAGAAGTGGCCTAGCTTGTGTCTCATGTCCAAAGTAGAATAAGTTTCCCAATTCCAAGTTCAAGTTATCACACTGCTTTGCATTTTCTTTGGCACTTTGCCTTTAGGTCTCCTCTTATCTTGCAGCTGAACATTTATTCGTATGTGTGAGCGTGTGTGATATACAACTCAGCCAACATGTAAACAGGCAATTTCAGCAGTTACCATTTGTTTAATCATTAATTACTTTATTAATAGAAGTTTGGAGACTGGAAACAGAAGCACAGAGCTGTTACCTGACTTGGTCAAAAATAGAATTGGGACAAAATACAAGCCTTTTGGTGCTGCAGTTATAAAACCTTTAGGTTTTATGAGCAGAAGCAAGTTACTGCTACTCTTGGTCAGAGCTACCCATAACCTGATTGTCGCAGCACCAAGCTCCTGCTGATAAACATATCTGCCAGTGTTTGGTAGCTCCCCAATATGACTACATAAAACAGCTCCATGTGTAGGCCAAATGATCCTACATGTCTGCAAGAAAGCTTCAGGACCCCACTGGATAAAACTTCTTCATTCGCTAAAGTCAGTTATTGTCCTGCCAGGAAAAAAAAAAAGAAACAAACAAGTTTCACTTTGTATGCATTCCTGGTCAGCACTAAACATTTTTCTGGGTAGCAAGCATAATATAGGAGATTTTAAATGCTTTCTTTGAAAGTAGAAAAATATATCTTTTAAGCAGTCAAGCGTTAACTGTGAGAATTAAAAATATCTGTTCCATATGTTCAAGTCCCAAGTAAAGTAATATTAAGTATGTAGAAGAAAGTTCAGGTAGGAAGAGCAAATGATTAAAATAAAAGTCCCTTGGGTCAAAATGCGAGTGTAGTGGACATAGATAAAATACCAGGGAGAGGAGATGAAATACAAACGGGATGTGCTGTGGTGTCCAAATGAGACACATTACTAAAAAAAGTATTGCATCCTTAACCACTCCATCAGCTGCCTCTGCCAGGGCTGCAATGGACTTTGCATTGCCCACACCTTGGAGAATATGAGGATCTCTGACCACTCTCTGCTGTGTGTGCTAGCCTCACTTTAATACTTCAAGTTTGATCACGAATTCTCTCTCTCCTCTCTTTTGAAGAGAAGCAGCAGTTAAATTAGCAGTTGAAAAATGATTTCAGCTGTGTGATAGGGCTCTGAGTGTGTGAATAAGTAGTTGGCATCTTCTGCATTGATATCCCTGGTCTTCAACAGGCCTGATATGTGCTATCCACAGGTTGTGCTGTGTTTGCTGCTGGTGCTTGGGTAGCTCTCCAGAAGCCACCCACTCTGAGCAGAGAACAGCCCAAGAGCTCTCCAGTATCACACATCACCAGCTCTGACCTGCACCCACCCTCAAACTGAAGCCATGAATGCTGCCAAAGCCCATGCAAAATGATGATCCCCAATGCCTCTGCCATCAGTCCCTCAGCAACGAGCCCTTTCCCTCATCCATGGCATTCCCCAGCCCACTGTGCGACCAAACACAGGCCAAACAGCAGCTCCAGACTCCAATTTTAAGAACTGTTGGAGCTGTTAATTCAGACAGTGGTCCTAGATAAAAAAAAAAAAAATTGAAAAAACATAGGTAAACGCTATCAGGAGGTAAGTGCATAGGAGATCCATCCATTGTAAAAATATCAAAATGTCATGTTTTACAAAAGAAAATATTTTCATTTCTCAAATCAGAGAAATTTAATGACTTTTTTTAAAAAAATTGTTTCAAAAATTATGTTTAAAATGTTTATTCAGATTTAAAAAATTTTATTCCGTTTCTAAAATTACTGTTTTTAGAGGTTGCCATAAAATCCACTCAATTTGTCTATCCTACTGCTAAGCTCATTCCATTCAAATTTTCAGACTAAGTTTTTAGTAACAGAAAGAGTTAAAGGAAAAAATACCTTTTATTCCCACTTTCTGAAACACACAAAGCAAGTGCAGATTATTTACTTTGTGTGCTTTGGGTTTGGTCATATCCACTCTTTCGTTTCCACGTCAGTGAGGTTGTTTGCTTTCACACACACACTGAAAAAAAGCCACCAACAACAATGAGGAAAACACCATACTCTTGATTGCAATCCCACAGAAACTGGTGAAAGGACTTTGGGGGACATGTCCTATTAGCCTGTTTGTTTTTAATTGACCAGGTTTCCAGTTGCCAGTGGCCCTTTTAGCAGTGCACAGAACAAAAACAGCACCACATGGCCAGCAGGGTCTGTTTAAAGTGGTGCTCTCTCACATCCCCTGCTGAGGACAGCACCATATGAGCCATCAGTAACGCCAAGTCAAAGGCCAAGCATCAATAAAGCTCTTGCTGGGATCAAGAATATGCAAACAATGGAGCAGCCACTTCTAGGAGTGGTCACAGCAAAGCTGAAGCTGAAGTTAGGTGGCATCTAGCTGACAGGGTTTTTTCTCTGGAATTTTACAAAATACAATATTTTCTCTGGACACTGTGGCTGGCAGTAAATATTTTAGTGTGGGTTGCATTGTGAACACACTTAGCTAAATGAATGGAATATGACAGAGATTATTTGTCTAGGTACAAAGCCTGTGAAAGTCGGTGGGAAGAGTTCTGTTCAATTCACTGGTTGCTGAATTAGGTGTGTAGTCAATACATTGTATCCAGATTTCATAGCAATGAGAACTACATAATCTACATACAGATGTGTCCTCTTCCATTGCACGCATTCATAAAAATACACTTTTATTTAGTGCACTTGAAAACAATCAGGACTAACCTCTTCAGTCATGTCCATGCATCTGGAGTTAAATATTCCTACAATGGAAGTTCACTGAGAACAGGACATTACTTCAGAAGGAAAAGACCCACAGAATTTCACAGGGATTGTTGCTTTACTCCATCCTTCTTACATTCCTGCTATAGGACGGATTAAGGTTTCTGTGGGAAGGATTTATTTATGTGTATCCCGGAACAGTTTCCCTAAATCCTGCTAGCTTGTTTTGGAGAGTGGCTTCCTCCATAATTCATGCACCTACATGACTTAACTGGACAAATTAAAGAAACAATATAAACCCCCTTGCAAGGACATTACTTCTCTGACCTTAACCAACTCTTTGTTGCCATCTGTCCCTGTACATGACTCATCCCATTCTGCCACATTACCATTGACAAGGACACACAAAGCCACAAAAGAAGTTGATGGACATTCACTCCAGAGCATTAGCTACCTTGCTCCATGCTCCTGAGATCTGACTGTGCCTTCTGACAGCTCTCCAAGCACATTTCCCCGTTTCTAGAATGAAACTGAACCTTTGCACTTTATTATTATTATTATTATTGTCCTCTTTCAGCAAAAAGGTAATTGGGCATGAAAAGTTCAAATCCATTAAATAAAAACTCAATTTAAAATATTTTCCATCCACCAAGCAAGCTCCTATTCATTATGCTGACACTGTACTCCACCTCTGTGCCAAGTGGATCACTCAAAGATGCCCCCCACCACTTCCCTGGCATTTTGTGTGACAAGTAAATCTGCTGTGCACACATTGCTTTATAGGGCATCCCAGATTTTTTGAATACAAGCAATATTTTTTACAGCACCTTTAAATTCCCAAGTCGAATTTTGTAACAATCAAGGTAATTTCAATAAACTATTTGTGCCGAGTCTCTCCTCTCAGAGAGATATTGTGGCAGACAGACACAGCTTTTGAGTTTTATTTCTGCTTCTTTACTCACTTCAAGTTTCTGAACAGCCTCAGTCCCATTCAGTTTACTCTACTGCTAAATACAAATCGTAAAATGTGTTTACCTATCAAAAACAATAGCAGGCAATTAAAATATAAATTGCATCATTCTCTGGGAACCTCAGTAGAAGAATTCAGATGTTGCAGCTACCTGGTGCCTTGTTAATTTAGAAAAGCAAACCAATACAAAACATTCTAATGTTTCAGCCACAGGTTACATATTCTGTTTTCACAAAGGTCACTTTTTCCATAAAGTTTTTTTTAGTACAAGTTTACTGTACAGAGGAATTCTTTTGCCTTAATATCTATTATGAATGTCTTCTTTAAATCTAACAAAATATTTTCCCCTTACAACTTAATCTGCCAGAGATGCAGAGCACAGCTACTTTATTCTTCAGAGGTCCAGTCCTGAAATCTAATAAAAAAAAGCCAAAGAGGGACATCTAGTGGTACCTCACACAAAATTAAGAATGAGCAGAGGGAGGAAAAACCTACTGCCATGCCCATGGACCTGAGATAACTGCTGGTTTGTCATCAGGAACTAGGAAATGCTGAAGGGAAGGCCAAAATAACAGAAAGGAAAAATCCAGCTATTTTATTCTTTTCTAACACATTGCCACTTACAACGGGAATAGCACAAAATTGCATTTGGTCAAAGCAGAAAGATGAAGCAAAACAAAAAGGGAATTTAGCAATCTTCTCAGTGAGTCTGATTTTTTTGAATTGGATTCCTCTAAATGAACTGAGTATAAAATCATAACAATGCTGCCACTGACCCCCAGATTCAAATAAGGAAACTGTACCCCAACTTTCTGTTGCAAAATAGCCCCCAGGAAAACCAAGAGGACCTGCAGAACTAATTTCATTTACCTTGAAAGTAGGTACCTCAAACTCCAGCCGAGGGCCGAGCATGAACTGAACCCAAATTTCAGTTTGACAAAACCTCTGAACGCTCACCCAATGAGCAAACGATAAGATAATGCTTATCTCTTATATTAGCAGTGAATATGTCATTACAATCACCATGAAGCACTCGTGAAAAATTAGTGGAATAAGCCATATGTGAGCTAACGAGGCAAATCAGCAGCACTGGAAACCTCTCCCAGCTGAAGACAAGGACAGATCAACAGCTAGAGAGATTGCTAGATCGATTGCTAGAGGGACAACAAAAGCTTTAGTACCTGAGTATTCCCAACAAAATTATTCTTATGAAAACACCCATTCAAGGGCACAGAAAGAGCTCTCAAAGGAAGAGTATGGGAGCTGCAAGCCCTACTCTCTGAGAAACGCAGCCTGCAGGATGGACCACACCTGGTTTGATGTGAAAATCCCATAGCAAACAACTTTGCTGTGCATAGTTGCCAGTATTAAATAAATGAGGCAGTCACACATACTAGAACATAATGGCAGGTTAAGGAAAATTGAGATTTTAGTGTCACTTTCTATCAGAAGAAGAAGCAGATTAAGTTCCACCTCTATAGCAATTATTTAGGTCTCTTAGATACTTAAGAGATTGAGAATTTCAACCTACCTTGAGCACTTCCGTGGCAATTCCACAATTACTAAGTCCTACAGCCCCTACAGAGAAGGTTAAAGAGATGAAGCTCAGAAATTCTTCCAAGAAATGTGGGACAACCTCCAGAGCTGATCCCTTTCTGCCCAACTCCCAGACTCACCCTTCTGAGGGTCCTTTCTGATTTCCACAAAAGTACTGTAGTGAAAATGAATTGTTTTCCATAAAATTGAAAGCAAGTGCCACATAAGACTTTCCAGGCAAAAAGGAAATAAGTATCCTTTCCCTGTTGTAGGTGTGATGTCATTTTGGGGGCAGTTTTAGAGTCACACAATGTCAAGTGCCACCTCCCAGTGCAGTGGTCTGTGTGCCACAGGTGCCTGAAGGCAACTGATTAAACAGAATTAGCTACACAGCCCATGGGTCTTCTCCATCCTGATCTGAGGTATTTATAATCCTCTTTGCAGATATTTAATGACTGGATACACAAAGAAAAACATTCTTTAAAATGAACTTGTTTTAAAGAGATAATAAAGCAATTGTACAAAGCAGAAGGATACCTGCCTCTTATACTACACTTTCTCTACAAGTCTTCACCCAGTTTGCTCCTTGGTGCTGCTCTAAGCTATCATTAAAGCATTTCCCTCCCTTCAGTTTTCACTTTTTTTTTCTTTTCCCTCCTTACTTTTTCTACATAACTGACACTACCTTCTGAATTTATTCCCCCTCACTGGACAAGCAGTACCCATGAGACAAGCAGTCTTCTTTTTGTCTTTTTTGGGTTTTTTTTGGTTTGTGTTTTTTTTTTTTGTAGTAAAAAGACAGGTTCCTTGGAACTTCCTCTTCTTAAGCTCTGTCCAAGTTCCCCAGCACGTATGAGAATAAAAGAATTATGCTGGCCAACCAGCAAAGACCCAGGTGTAAAAGCATTCAGTTGTGAAGATTATATGGTCACTGCTAAACTGGAGCAGAGTGCTTTGTAGGAGGAAAGTTCCTGATTAAAATATTTCATATTCCACCTTGTACTGCAATAATGTAATGAGAACTGCCTCGATTAATTAAAAAAACAACAACAAAAAAGACAACTAAAACAAACTATGGTGTTTTTAAAGCCTAGGTTTAGTGTATATACACACCAGAGAGGACCAATGTCTTAGAAAAGAGTGAATCAACGCCTGTTTTCCAAAGTCTGTGAATGAGGATCCGGAAACCATGCTGTGACTGAACTAACCTCAGCAGAAGGGCATCCATCCCATGGCAGCTTTTCCACTAGAGGTCAGGCTGAAGGAGCTAATGATCTATTTTAGCCCTCAGAATCTATGAGTGGGAGCCACCGATCAAGGTTTGGAAGTCTGAACATCACTTAGAGTGAATCACAAAGGCATATTATATTTCTAAGTGTCCACCAGCCAGAGATATTTAATCATGAGAGTATTTTAACACATGTCAATACAACATTTCAGAGAGCACTTGGTGCCATCTCAGTTGGCAGGACAATGTTTGGAAAAGAAAAAAGTTCTTCTTGAACCTCAACCTTGAAATGAAAACTCCATTAACTTGAATAATGACATTCTACTCACTTCAAAAAGGGTATTCTAAAAGGTTCGCTTTTTATTTTTTGCTCTTAGAAATTACATACATTACAAGCATTTTCCATGAAAAATCTGGATTGAATTTGTTTCCGTAAATAACTAGGAATAGGCACAGCTAAGCAATAATGGGCCTCAGGTAAATAGAATTTTTCTAAAGCCTAAAGTGATTTGAGTGAAGGGGCCAAGCTTTTCTTCTTCTGCATTTTGATGACAAGCAATTCCATCACTTTCAGAAACATTGACCCAGCTTCTCGAAATAAATACCTCGAAGGCGGTGAAGCTCAGGCATACACTTGTTCCTGAAAATTCAAGGAAATGTTTAATGTATCATTTATGGTCTTAAAACACTTTCTTCATTGTGACAGGACAAAAAGCCAAGACCAAACAGCAAGTCCTAGCTCAGAGCTCTTCACCAGTCACCACCTCTCCCTGCAACTCATTGCCTTCAGCGTGTGTCTGCAGCCAGGAAAACCAGCACAAAGTAATTTTGGCCAAAGGCATGTAAGAGTTTACCCACACAGACAAAAACTAAATTGAGGAATTGCTCAGGTTTACACTTCTGAAAACAAAGCAGCCCAAGAAATTCCCTCAGAGATGGAGTCAGCCAACCAGGTTATGTCAGCTGGCATTGAAGTGCTTCACAGTCAACTGTTAGAGTCACTTCAAAGATATAAAATGTACATGGGAGAAGAACACAAAATGCCAGGAATAATGAGCAGAGAGAAGAAACTCTGTAGTTTCTCTGGTTGCCCAAAACTGGCGATGGGAATAAGGGGCATAATGAACAGAAATGAAGCACAGATGATGGTTTGACCTCTTTTTACATGTCTCCCATGGACCAGCCCTTTCTGTACTTTCACCAGGTCAAAGGGAGCACACCTGCTGATAACAGTCAGTTGTTTCATCACTTACAGGTTACTTCATTTAATGATTTTGCAAGAGAACCTGATAATAGCAGTCTGAAATCCACAAGTGCGTGTTTTAAAAGGTGAAAATTCAGCTTAGCTCAGTAATAAGTTCAATTAACACACTCTTTCTCCTATGCTAGCTCTCCTGAAATATACTAACCTTTTAAAATTTACAGCTGTACAACAGGTACAGGGCACCTCTACAGGGCAGGGACCAGAGAAATGCAAGAGCTGTGTGACAAGGACCACTCCAACACACTTTATGAGGAGCTGGCAGTCGGCGTTTGACGGAATCTGGTAAGGCACATTTCCCAGATTGAGCACATACCCCGCCCAGATGCACAGATGGTATTTGTGGGAGCAAAGGAAAATAAAATATAGGTTTAAAATAAATGCAAGAGAAACACAGAATAATATTGAATCACTCTAGGTATTTCTAAGGGTTTCCATTTATCTTTTCTACTTCTCAGCACATAGCGAGTGTATGTTCTGAGCTTTGAAACCACTGAGTAAATGGAAGGGATTTAAAACTAGTTTTGTTTCAAATATAAAATCACAGAATTAAAGAAAGGCTCCAGGAATGAGATTTCTGTACAGAAGATTGATGCAAAAGGAGTTAAAAATGCTGTTCCTGCATATGCCTGGCATTGACAACCAGGCTTGTCTGAAGAGCCTTTTCCATGCTAAAGGAGAGGACTCATTCTGCTGCTGATTTTCAAACTGAGCCCTCTGCACAGTGGCTACATCCCCTTTGTTTTACATGGATGGAAAGACATACAGCTGGGAAGAAGAAGCAAGCTATGAAGTAGTGAGGGAAACAGAGCTTTAGATGCTGGTTTTGTGATATAAGGGAACAAGAGCAGCCCCAGAGTGATGAGAGATGGCAGGCTGACTGTGACAACGACTGGTTTGGGACACAGGTCCAGGCTGCAGCCTTGCTCCTCCATCACTGGTCCTTCTCAAACCACATGAGCTGATGGCCTTCCTTACAACCACACCATCCAAGGTAGCTGCTGCCAAGATCCCATAAAAAGCTAGCAGAGGAAGAAAGGAGGAAAACAGCACAGGTTGGAAGTGGTGGAGAAAGATGGGAGAAGAAACACAAAAGCCCATGTTTCCTGTTGAGGTGCTGATGTGTGCTTATTTTGCCACATCAGGAGTTGAAGCTCCACAATGCTCAACTTTTAACCCTCATGTCTTCTCATCCTCCTTTTAGAGGTTCCACCTCTTTGTTATTTTACCCATTAGTTAGATTTAACCTTTGGTAAATCAATGTTAACGTCTTGATTTCGAGTTCCATTCTCTCTTCTTTAGCAGACATGACTTAAACACTACTTTCAAATTGTAATAAAAATCCTCTTTCTTTGGATTAAACCAGTCTCTCTGAACTCTTCTCCATTCCTCCTGCCACCCTTCTGAGCTGCTTTACATAACACTGCACCAACTTCCACCTCACAACTGTGGGTAGGTAGGAAAGCCCTCCAGTGTTATTTCTTGCAGCACTACAACTACTGTTCACATGCAAAAAAGCAAATTAAAATCCTTGACACATGGAGGCAGCAGAGGGAATTCTCCAGCTCCTCTCTGGGCCATCCCTTAGGGGCACAGCTTCTGGGGTAGGAAAGGAAACTAAATGTGTTGTGCTCTGACTTCCACCATTTAAAGCTTCTCAATTACCAGCACACTGGATATAAAGGCTTTTCTGGGTCACTCGAAATCTCATGCTATTATTTAAGGCAGAGCTACTAAAGAACCCCAAAAAAACCAACCAAAGAAAAAGAAACCGAGGAAAAGTCTTTATAGAATGCATGTCAAATGAGCACATCATAGAAAGATGTAAGCAAAGAGCAAAATTTCCTATCAGAAACATATTTATGACAGTATGACACACAAACTAATTATATATGTACATCTGAATTACTTGATATCTTGATACATTTGCAAGTGTCACTCATTTTATGCTGAATTTATTCAAAAATGGAAAAACTATCCTCTACAAAGGGTCTACACTTTAACTGGTCACAAAACCTATGTTTGCAGGAACTCAAACAGAAATAATTAATTAAAATTTTCACCAGTGTCTCCAAACAGAATTTTGCACAAATACATTCTTTCTTTTTAACCTCTTCAACTGAAAGAAATGGAGCTGCAATGGTTTAGGTTTTTTAATCCTGAAGTGGATTATACAAACATTTTCATCAAAGATTTTTTTTACAACAAGACCAGCATTACTGGTTATATCTTATTATTAAGGCAAGCTTTCTTCAAAGAACTGTATGATTGGAATCTCTTCCTGATACATAGTGACATGCTATTTGCTGGCTGCAGTGAGAAGAGTCGAAATGAAAACAAAAATACTAACAGGCTTTTTTTTTTAAATCTTGTCTTTATTGATTTAGACTTCAGAGCTACAGCCAAAAATAGTGCATCTGTAGAAAATTATCAAACAGGCTATCAATACAGCATCATTGCATGTTTAGAATTGTAAGCACTTGACAAATCACAAAGGGAGCATCCAATCTAGTATTTGGCAGTGCAACCCATGAACAGGGAATAGAGGGAAAAGGATTCTTTTTCCTCCAAAAAGAAACACTCCTGTACAGCAACAAAAAGCTTCTGTTAAAAAAAAGATTTATTTACCACAGAAGACTCATTGGCTCACTCAAGACATCAACGTACAGTGCTGGAAACATTGTGTGGAATGTCAAAGGGGACACAGAAGCTACAGCTCTGCTACAGGAGCCACGCTGTCTTCAGAACTTTGTATGCCATGGAGAAGGTCACTGAGTAGCCAACAGCCCAAGACAAACCTCTGCCAGGCTGGGGAAGAGGAATCAGGTATGCAAAAGTGTGAATGATCCTAGCCCCTGTGAAGATCCTGAAGTGCAGCAAGGCCGTGGACAGCTCAGGGCCGCTCAGAGCATACAGCAGTCCAATGCCAACAAAGGGGACAATATTTTCCAGGTCATTCAGGTGGCCTCTGGAGAAAGAAGCAAAGTTATTTTAAAGTGTTACATTTTGTTGAATAAAGCACTTCAAGCTTCGTTATTTTTCAGCATCTTCAGAGCATGCTACTATTCAGGCCCTAAAAGAATTCTTGTCTTCCTCTGCAGAAGGGATTTGATTCAGCTACTGAAATGATTTTGGCACATTCACCTGACATCACTCTGATCCCTCCTGCTGCACCCCACATTTTTAAGCTTCTGTATGAAAGGTCTTAGTTTTTCCCCAGGATCTTGGTAATATTAAGGACTTACATGAGGTGTCTGAGTGCACCTGGGTGTGTAGGAATGTGAAGTCAGGGAAGAAGAGAAATAGCTGTTATTTCCTTGGAGCCCCTCTCAATTAACATCAATTAACTCCAGGACTGTGACAAACTATTAGAGTTCATGGCCCAGTTGGTCTACTCTAATCCCATAAATCCAGTTTCTGGTCTCCATAAAGAAAATATTAAATATCCTACGTAGGAACAATTCTATCAAATGTTCATGAAGTTCCATCGTCTTGAGAAAGGTTATTTTTGAACATCTAACAGGTGTGACAGTTACATTTTTCGTTCATTTTCTTCACTCTGAGCACTAAAATAGCTGAAAAAAATGTTTGAAATTTTGAAACCATAGTATAATTTACTAAAAATGTGTTGAGAACTCCATATCTTGAAGCATTCTTTCACACCCCCTCCTAAACCTTCCCAGCTCCCTTCACTTCTTTAGATAAATTATACTTCCAGCCAAACTTACTGATTGAAACAGTGTCTAAGCCTTACTAATGATGTCAAATTTCAGAGCCAACTGGAATCAGGTCATGGCACTGTCTTGCAGGTGCTTTTTAAATGTATTTATCATTACAAGGAAACATATTTCTCCAGGTTTTTTATTCTTATTCCCCATAAAAGTACTCTGAAGAAAGTAATCTTTTTTCTATACCCAGAAACAGAACACATTCCAGTCACTTACACAGAAGAGAAGCCAATCTATGTGGCATTATCTGTTGCCATGAAGCTTGCAGAAGCAAATATATTAAACATCCACTAAGAAACATTGTGGGGAGGAAAACATGGATGTTGCAACACCAACAGAATAACTAGAACCAAGCTAACTTACTAGATCTGAGGATGTCTGAAAGACTCCAAAAACAGCAACACAGGGTTTGATAATACAGTGTTTTAAAGATCTAATCTGTGAAAATGACTGAGGCAGTTGTCATTACCATAATAATTTGAGTTAAATGAGTCATAAAGTTAGTCTCAACTTAGCTGGCCTCTCACAATTTACAAGGAGAAAGGAATTACCCCTCTCCATAAAAGTTCCCATTTTTATGTAACACTCATGAAATTAAGCAACAACTCCCTGAACTACTCAGGGGCAGAACAGGAAGGAGCAGAGAAGAAGTTTACAGCCCACTGAGATTAGACTCTTCTTTCTGAGATTTTAATCCATAACAGAAATATATTTCTGAGATTTTAATCCATACAGAAATATACTTTGTGAAACAACAGCTGTCATTTGCAAGGAGGCAGTGTTCTTAATTCAGTGCTGTATATATTTTCAAGATCTTGCCTAATGGAGGTTTAATTGAGAAGAGTTCATCCACATTCAAGTTTTTGGTATAAAAATAAACTTCATCAAGGAATTATCATATGGAAAGCATTCTGTTAAAGCTTTTGTTGTCAGCACAGGTGTATCAAACAGTATCCTAAAAGTTATGGTTTTGGAAACAGAAAATATTGCCATGAACTGCATTGACTTGTGGTCATATTTTACAGAGTTCTCACCACTTTGCCCATGCAGACAGGACACTGCTCAAGAGTTAGCTGCTATAACCAGACAATGGCTTATTTTTTTTAGTATGCACAGTGACCATTTGAATGTGGAATGGTTTGTTCATTTAAACTAATTAATGTATGAGATTACTACATAAAGCAATACAAAAAACACACAGAGAGAACGGGGTGAAATAAACTCCTTGATTTAATATTATTATGTTATTTAAAATAGCTTTTAAAGGTTCCTGTGCATTACCTGCGTGCACGTTCAACATCTGGATCAGTCCTCAGGAATTTCTTAGCACTCTCCCCTTTTCCAAACGCTGCTGTATCTTCTGGGTTGACAAATGCCTGTTTCAAACACAAGCACACAAGTGACATTAGAAGCCAAAATGTTTTATCCTCTCAAGGCAGCTTGCTATAAAGGTCACTCTTTTTACCAATGCATCAGTAACCTCACTCAACTTACCTGAAGTTAAAAACACAGGGAATAATACAATGTTTGCTGCACTACTGTTTTCCAGAGCCCAGGCTGTAGATACCTTGTGTGCTGACAAATTAATCTAATGTAATTTATGCACTTAGACAAAGCCTTCTTGTGAGATGGAGAAGCCTGAAGTAAAGCCAGCAGGCTGACAGAATATAGGCACCTACAAGGTAGAAGGTCTGTACTGCCCAAGTCTCTTTTCCTGACAAATTATCTCAAAGTGCTTTTGGATCTCTTCCTTCTACAGAAGTCTTACACAGCAATAGCATCCAACAGCCTTATTCCTATCCTCATTTATGACCAAGTAAGTGTCTCCTTTTCCTCTTAGGTACAAATTCTTACACTTATATGACCCATTATTACCTCAAAATACTGCCAGACACTACTTGAAAACAACATTTAATTCAGGCAGTGCAGACTGCAGTAGATCTCTCCCTGCTGACACACACATGCATTCTGTGGACTGTTCAGGCTATGCAGATACAAGTCAAAAAAGTCTTTTGATTTTAGGAGAACTACATGATTGCTTTCTAGGGCAACCTTGATCCTTATTTGTGAACTATCCTCAGCCTCAGGACTCTAGAAGTGCGTTAACAGTACCATCAGCAACATTTTACATTCTCTTGCTTCACTACTTCCCTCTGTTTCTCAAGACTTTTTTTATATTAAATATAAAATACCAATTTTTCTGTTTGTAACGTTACTAACAAAATAAAACCAAGCACTCCAAATTAATGAAGGCCCTGTTGTCATCTGCATCCACCTGGATCCACAGAGCAGTTCAGCTGGGTTTTCTTGCAACAAGCAGGAACAAAAAGCAGCATTTCAACAAAAGGACTGCACTGAAATCCTTGAGGCACACAGCATCTTGCAGAAGCAGATCTCACAAAAACAGCCATGAGAGGCACACTCAGGGCTCTTTCAGCCCAGCACCAAGTGTTTCCTACAGAGGTCATGAGAAGATGCCTAGAGAAGACCAGGAACAAGGCAAAGACAACACACCTCTCATGAGCACTTTCTTCTAAAGCAGATGCAGCTTCTACACTATTTAGTAAACCTCAGTGGATCTTTGATATTTTTTTATCTAGCCTAAACATCAAACCACAAATTTTCAAATGTTTCAGGTACTTTCAAAATTGAAAATCCAATTTTCAGCCTGTCTCATACTCTAGAAAAAAAAAAATTTTCTTTATGGATACTGACCTACCTGCAATGGGTAGACTAGAACAATGAGGGAATGCAAAAAGCTTCTGAATTACTGGATGAAAGCATTATAATAATGAATAAAAATCTATCCCCTCTTCTGACCCTACCAGTTGGTTATTCAGGTAATATGGCTCCATATCACACTTTTTTTTGCTTTACAATTTGGGTACCCTGGACCTGAGCTTTCTGCAAAAGACAATGGAAACTAGTTATGAAAAACTTTTATTTAAAAATAACAGAAATGTTTTAGAAGAGTAGAGTACTTCAAATGGAAGTATAATTTAGTCCCATAATTATCTTGTAATTAGGTTAAAAACATCGTCCATTTGAGACCAGCAGAGCACCAAACCCAGAATCTCTCTAGAACAGGGAGGAGGAAGAAAAAGAACAGCATTTGGAAGATGAAAAGACATAGCTGTGATATCTCTGTATTTCAACACAAATGTCAATCTATTCTCCCGGCCAGTATTTCCAAATTATTACCTTCCTTGTCATCCTGAAGTATGCTGTTATCAGACTCATTAGCATCATTTTTAGAAGAACAATGGCTGTGTAAGTGGCATAAGCCCGGAAGACTTCATTGTCAATTAACTGGGTCGATTTAGCCATTTCTCCAATTCTCACTGACGACCTTTAAAAAACATTAAAGTTAGTTAAAGCTAACATCATTGCAAGCCAAAGTTCTGACAACAACATTGTCTTAATAGCCTTGGTTTTTAGCATCATGCAATGACAGCACAATTTTGCCACCGTGGAAAGTTTCTTTTCAAACAATTTCCCCTCCACCTTTTTTTTTCACAATAGCATAATATAATACCTTAAGATGATAAATTATACTATTTGGCTTCCATTATAAGTGCTTATTAAACTGTCAAACGACAAAAATATTTAATGTAATTGCAGAAACAACACTTAGCCACTGAAATTAGTACTCATTTGAAATAACACAAGGAGTTAGACCAATTTTAGACCAATTCATTTGTACTAGCAAATTTCCCTAAGCAGTTACCAGGATAGGAGTGTGTGACAATACTATGAACACTACAGTATGTGAAGAGGAAAATTAGTATTGCCTACCCTTTTTTTTCCTGTGTAAAATTACACAATTATAATTGCACTTCAGCTTTCAAACCAACCAGTATCTTCCTACCCAGCAGTAACTTGTGATCAAACCTAGTCGAACATGCATTTTTCCCCTTCGAGACCTTGTTCTTAAAAATTGCTTTTGGGATGACTCACGGGCAAAGATTAAGTTGTAATGACAAAATGGAGAGGACTATTTCTGTTTTTATCATGGGAGGTTTAAACTAATGAAGTCTCTTTCCAAGGAGACTGTACCAAACCCACAATCCTATGGAGGTGGTACCTTTTATCAACATCAGAAAGTTAAGAGGTGCTGAGGAGTGAGTGTATGTAGGAAAAAAAGCACATCCTCGTGTACATTCAATTTTTGCTGTGCACAGAACCAGGATTTTGCCTCACCAAGTGCTTCAGCTAGGCACTTAATGACTAGGAATCCACAAAACTAGGACGTCTTAGTTTCACTAGACACCGAAATAAATGAATTTTTTTTGTTACAGTTAACTTACTTCCCGTGATATAATTTTAACAATAGTAATAAAAAATGTTAATATTCGCTTGATTTCGGTTTTAACAATCTCTCACCTTGCCTTCAGCACAGCTATCGCCAAACAAGGGGAACTTTATGAGGAAAGAGCACTATAGAAGACTTGCTCTGAAGGCACATCCTCGGTGGGGAAGTGGGCAGGATGGAGTAAGCAGCTGTTCCCTCAGTGAAAACAAATCTAACCTTGCCTGGACCTGTCTGCTGTGGTGATGGGATTTTGCTCCTTCATTTATCCTTTCTGAAACAGTGCTTGGGTCACTGGGTCTAGCACAGGGGTCTATGAGAAATTAATTCGGTGTAACTCTCCGTCCCCTCGCATTACAGCCCAGTCCAAGACAAACAGCGACTTGGCAAATGCGTTTCTCAGAAAAGGACCGTAATTGTTTCTGTTTATTTTAACAACGTCGTTAACATGTCTTAACAGAACTGTCCTGCCACTCTTAACTTTGTATCACAGCAAAAAGCACGCACTGTTTCACACAACAAAAACAAAGTGAATCCATGGCGTCAGATCATTTCCCCCCAAAGCTACGCCGAAAACACATCCAAGAAGGATGCAAGGGGGAACTGTTCACCACATTTATCCATTTTCCCTCGCTGCACTGTGGCCTCCCAGAATGCCCAGGACCCGCCTTCAGTACAAAATGGAAGGCCACACAAAAACTCGGCATTTCACCACCAGCAGAAATGCAAAACCAAACCAAGCACATACGCGAACAGCACGCAGGGTTTTAAAGGGATTTGCTCACTGCGGTTACAAAGCCTGATCTACATGGGTAATAATAATAATTAGTAACAATAATGTCCCCGCAACCCCGCGGTGCCGGCTCGGAGCAGGGGCTGGGCACCGGCCCTGCCGCCTCCCCCACCACGCGTGTCCCGGGGCTGCGGGTGGCCATGGCAGCACCGGGGCCACTCGTTTGTGTGTCTTTCAAAAGGGCTTTCTCCGAGCGTGCCACTCCGCTCCCAGCACCGCCGCCGATTCCCGGCCCGGCCCCTCAGGAGATGCCCCCGCCGCCACACCGCGTCCCCCCCCACCCCGCGCCGCCCCCTCACACCGGCGCTCCCTGAGGACAGCTCCGCTCCCGCGGCCGCGTTCCCTCCCNCGCGGTACCCCGCGGCCTCGGGGCCGTCACCCGGCAGCGGCCGGTCGGGCACAGGGCCTAGAGAACCCGGGAGAAAGAGAAGGAAAACGTGTGAAAACGAACAAGGGAAAACCCTCCTGTGTCGGAGCACCAAAGGCTGTGGCCCAGACAGGCGCTGGTAGTGACAGCCAAGCCCAGAGACTGTGCGAATTCCCAAGAGGGCTCAAAGCTTAGCTAGAAGTACCCAAAGTCTCAGCATTTCGGCCCCTCCGGTGTTTTGGTGGGCCTTAACTTCCACCAAAGGGAGAAAAAATTGCACACTCTTGTATTTCCAAGCCATCAGCGCTGTGCGATAGATATGCGCCATGTTGCTTTGCAAAGTGAAACAGAAAATTAAGGAACTCCGCAGCTGGCCGAAGACTTCTCCTACCAGTGTGCTACAATAGTGCTACAAATGTGCTACAATGTGGTGAACCGAGGGATCCTGGTGTCTGAGCTTCCCAGTGCTTCTTCAGAGAATTATGCTGTTCCCGCAGCACTCCTCATCAACAGGAGCAGTGCTTGTGGCTAAGCAGCTCATGATAAGCAATACTGAAGAAGATAGAGATAAATGTACTCGGATGCCCAGCAAAGGTTTCAAAACTAATCCTAAAGATGTGTACACGGTCAGAAAAGGATACAATTTTTATAGCTGCATTCTTATGGAAATATCTTTACTCTTAGGTACATATAGTCAGTGTTCACTGATGTTACTTCTGTGCATCATGTCATGTCAGATCACATCAAATACCTGTGTAACTCTTCTTAAAATCATAAAACACAGCAAAACTCCTTTGAGCCAGAACTGTAGTATCAGAACTGTTTTCAAATGTTGGTAGGAGTTGGGTTCAACAACCTTTGTTCTCACTAAGAACATGGCAAATAGTATTTCTGCTGAAGTCGACAAAAAACTCACAGGAGCATGGGTCCATCCCAGGGAATGGATTTATTTCAAAAAACATGTAAGGATTTCTGCAGCTCATGACTTAGTTCAAGACAGGAATTGTGTCTTCATAGCTTTTTTACCACACCTAACACATATCATAATCACGCAGTGTGACTGAAATAAAACTGTAATTAACTTCTATTACCACCTTTTTGTTTGTTTGGCATTCTAATCCTTATCCGCAGTCACTTTAAAAAGCAGGTAAACCCATTAAGTTAACAGTTAAACTAAACACACATTATTGTACTTGAGAAGAAAAGCTGGTAATTGATTTATATGAATTCTCAGAACTATACCTGGCAACACCAAAAAGCCAGGAAAAAGGTGATTTTCATTTGTTGTAGGTAGGATATAAAAAGAAGCATAAATGCCTGTAGAAATTCTACATTTTCCATGCTTTTCTTTGGATTTTACATTGCAGTTTTTCAGATTCTGGAAATTTAGTTTGACTTATGTCACTTTAAAAAAGCTCTTTTGATACTGGGAGGGCTGCTATACTCCCAGTCTTTGAATTTTGAGGCAAACACCTTGTTAATTTTTTCCTACCCCCTTTGAATACCCTTAATTCTGAGAAAGAAGATTAAGAGGAAGGGAGAAGGACAGGAAGGGAGGAAAAAGACAAAAGAAGGAAAAAAGGTAATTAAAAAAAAACAAATAGCAAGGTACGGAAAAAATAGAAAAGAGAGAAAAATATTTTAAAAAGAAAGATAAGAAGAGCAGGAGAAGGTAACAGAAGATAAGAGAAAGGAGAAAATGAGAAGATAAAAGAAAAAAGGAATAAAAATAAAAAATATTAAACAATGTAATAAAATCAGAAAAAATTAAAAAATTAAAAAGAAAATGAGAAATTTTTAAAAAATTAAAAAGCAATACTGGAAGAAAGGGGAAAAACAAAGAAAGGTAGAGGGGGCAAAAAGAAAGCAATGAGAGAAGCCAAGATTTCTTACAGACCCTGAACCAATTAAAAGGTTCAGATTCTTAGAGTGAAGACTCTTCAAGGGCAGAGAATAAGAAGAGAGCAAAAGTGGGGCCATAGTCTGCGAAGCAGAAGTGAACTTGTGCCCAAGGTCTATTTTCTTCTCAAAGTTCAGCAGCAGCACAAAGTGCCCATAGAACATTTGAGAACTGCTGTGATCTGAGTGAGGTTGGATACATAACTGTGGCGATAGTTGCTCCTGAGGGGCTCATTCCCACCGTCCTTACTCGTGTGAATTGTCCCTGGGATGCTAATAGGATTACTCTTGTAAATCTGGGATGCCATGTCAGCCCCAGTGCCCAGGGTTATACTGATCATGAAGGGCTTGATCTTGCAAACCTCATTCATGTGAGCAGCCCTTTTTCACGGCAGTTCTCCCATCGACTTGAAGAACTATCCATGTAGCCGGAGACAGTGGAATCAGGACACAAGTTTAGGGTCAGCATAAAAGTAGGAATAAAAGAGTTTTTCATTTAACCTCCAGCAAGGAATAGATACTCCCCAAGAAGGCCAGATAAGTGCAATCATTCTCTTTTAACTGCAGGGAGGGCAAAAGAGAGGCATGTATTGATCAGGCTTGTTCTGTCCTGTCTCCTTCTCTGGCTCCATTTATTCACCATAATTAGACTGGTACAGAAGGTAGCAACAGTACATTTTCACCACACCTCAAGCTTTTGTTTACAATCCCCTTGATAATATAAATTAGTTGTTTCTTCAAGTAAAGTTGGCAAATTATGCCTGCTTCATGTAATAAACCAGTGCTTTACGGGCTAAAACAAATAGCGAACACTAAGATTCAATCCATATTTTAAATTAAAATCTGTTTAAATACCAGAAGAAAAGTGTTACAAAAATGTTTGGTATGACTGACTGGAGCCATTTTTTGTGCTACTCTATTAAAACCTTCACATCTTGGTTAGGAAGCACTTTCACTATACCAAATGTTGATGCCTATGTAATTTCACTGGGATTCACACACTTCCTCTTCTCCATGAGATCTCAAGCTGCTGTGTGGTTTCTCTAGGGAACTGCTTCAAAAACAGTAAGAAAGGATCATTGCTCCACTGGAAATACTTCCTGCTGGTTATAGCTCAGAAGTGAAGGCTTCTCTGGCGTAAATTGCCTTTTGATTGAGCTTCTAACACCAAAAGAGCTGTGTCCATCCGTCTGTCTCTTTTATCCATGCCACTGTGTAGAGGACAACTGTTCTCAGTATTGGAATTTTCCATTTTTTCAGAATTCCAGCGGCTCATTTGTGAGACAGAAACAATAGTAAATGATTGAAGTGACCATTCACAGTGGGTGGTGACCAACAAGCAGTGAGAGAAAAGGATACAAACTTCACAAAGCACAGGAGTGGTCATATCTGCTGATTATATGCCCAGTTATACATCTTTTATACATTATACAGAAACCCCACAAAGCTCATTTACTGGTCATTATCAAGTTATCATCTAAAGTTGCTTACAGTCTTCCAGATCAAAATTCAGGTGCAGAGCAATCATAAATACTCCAACACAGGCAAATGATCTGTAATCTGTGCCCTACCAGCTTGATGTCCCACTTGAGCAACAGCTCAGAAAGGGATTGGGAGGCATATAGGAAAACCTTTCAAGCAGGTCTATATATGGACTCTATTTTTTGGCCTTGATTCCTCTTTCACTGCATAAAAATACTGCAACTGTGTCTGAAAATAAGTCTGCAGCACAAAACCACACTTGCAGCTGGCAGTAATGCGGTGAGGTGTTTAAAGCCCTGTGCTGACCTGAAGGGGAAAGCTTCACTCAGCTTTTGTGATGCTGTTTGAGCTGTACAGTTGCTTTTATTAGGAAAGCAAGATACTATTATCATTAAAGGACATGAGAGAATTGATATGTGTCCATAAAGCAGAGTTTTCAGCCACCATAGTAACTTTATTTTAAACTAATCCAGTGAGTTATTTGTTAAATATTATTACATACAGCTCACAGAACAAAATCTGATACTTTAAAATAACACTGAAGTAGCAGAAGGAGAATGTATTCACTATAAAATCAGAATGCTTTTCAAATTTCACAGATTGAACTGACAAGAGTGTAGAGAGCAAAATGATTTTTAAGACATTGAGATTTTGATCATTTATGTAAGAGTCCAGTGGGTTTTACTGGTTATTGCACCACTTCTCTGCTCCAGAGACACAAGGAAATTATGAAGCTGGAGACCAGACTGGAAGATTTCTTGCCACAGTGACACTCCAACTGCACACAGAAGGCTTGAGTGAGCTACTGAGATGATAAAAAGTATCTAGCAAGAAGTTGCCAACTTATCTCTGAAGACAAGACATTTCCATAAGTAAACAAGCAAAAGCTTTACAGTTATTGGAAATACCTCTAAACAGACAGACCTTGTACATCTATAGATAAACTGGTAAAGTGATAAAGTTGATTTTTGAAACTCTCTCAGATCATACATTGTACTACTTGTATAGATGTAAGTATTTATGTAAGGAAGTGAAGGAGTTCGGCCCTGTGGATTGAAGCAAACTTGTTTTCTCATGAGGGTTCTGTGCTACCCTTGGAGCCTGAACTTTGGCTCCTGTTAATCTTAACTGGATTCATATCACAGCTGAATGTCAGTATTCTAAATGGTCCTAGTACACATTATTAGTCATCTAAAACGGGAGTTTCTTAACACTTTATTTGTGTGTATATATATCACTGATGGGATGTGAATCATGTTTAGCTAACAGAGCAGCTTCTGCCTGGTATTTTCATGATGATTGTGAGAGCTGAAAGCAGGAAGGGAGAGGGGTAGTATTGCCCAGGTGGTTATTTTTGAGGAGTAACCATCTGAAAGAATTAAATATTCCATGTAAGCAAAATATTGATCAGTAATAATCACTTGTCCTTCCAACAGGCAGGTATCACTATCTGGTGAGATTCAGCAGAAGTTCTACATCAGAGGATAAGGGGAGAAGAAACAGGTCCCCCAGATTTGGGGTGTCTGTTTTCATCCTGCAGGAAAGGAAGACAGGAGAGTTCTGCCTTCAACCATTCAGCTGTGTCCAACTCACAGATTGAAAGGAGTTATGAAACGAATGCAAAGCGAATAGATTTTGCTAAGTTAGAAAAGAGTGCCTGGAGTGCTTGTCTGAAGTTACCTTTGTGTGTGAGCTGCTCCTATGTAAGGGTTAAGAAGCAGGCTGTGTAATCAGCGTGAGGCAAACTAAACTGTTTTAAAAAATCAATTATCTGCAATTATAGGGCCTACTCCAACAGTACCTATGCAGTATGCAGAGCTTCCCCAGGTAGCACAGCTATTTTTATTAGTAATCTCCCCTCCTCCAGCTCTCTCCAGAGCCAAGTTTAGAGTCAGCAAAGTTGCTTGGAACCAGCACATTTTATCCCCAGCAGCCCAACCAACCACACTTAAACTGTATTACCATACATTAGGCTTTAAGGGGTTCCTTTAAAGCAGTGTATAAAAGGCTGCAAGAAGAGACAGAGAGGCAAAGGAGAAGACAAAAATTCCATGTGTAACAGGTTAAAGTCTTCCTCCATGTCTGTCCATTGATTTCCACTGGCCGGGGATGAATACAGACAATTCAATATTTAACAATCAGCAGATTTGCTTAGTCGGCAAGAACAGAAACAATTCAAGGTCTGGAGCCTTCCCTGTGCTCTTTCTGCCTCCCTGAGTCTCCACTAAGTTGCAGTAGCTCTCTCCTAACAGAAATGGCACTCCGCAGGGTTGGCTCCTGGATATTTTCTGCTGTGGTGCAAGATTACTCCTCGTGGTTTTATGAGACAGCAGTAGACTTTAATAGTCACCCGAGACAATTATTCAGATACTGTATTGTGCAGTAAGATTGCTTTTGAACAGCTGCAGAAATACTTAGCAGAAGCACACTCCCTAAAGCCCCGGGATGGGAAATAAAAACAAACAAGCCACAGTAGCAAGACAAGAGTCTGCATCTTACTCCATCTTTTAGCTTGTAGAAAAAAGGAGTTGTGTAATTGATTTAAAAGTTAATTGGGACAGGGACCATTTTTCATTTAGTGGTCCATATAATGCCCAGTAATAATAGGTTACAAATGCATACACAGTCACTACTCAAACACAAATCCTCTTTGAGCAGAGTTGTGACCCAGTGTATGGCTCTTTGCCAGGCAATTCTCATTAAAAAGATAAAAAGGTGATAAGATAGGGATGCAATTATTCTCTTGGGTAGTGATGATCTTCTTTGGTGCAATCCTATTTACAAAGAACATCACAAAATCACACATTCCTTTGGCGAATATGGGCAATTTTCTTTTTCAAAGCTTCTGCCTTTCCTTTCTGATGAATACCATGCTTTAACAAAAATACCATTTATTTTTTTTCCCCTCCAAGTCACTATAACCAGTGTTTCTCTGTTACACTCTGCTGCAACTAATTAATTTCCTTGCCATTGCAATTCTAACAAGTCCTGGTGAAAATCTTTTGGCTGATATAACATATTGTGGCTTAACTTGATGATCTCAGTTGTTTTAAGTCTCAAAATACAAAGGGGTTTTCAGCTGCACTCTCAATTTTGCTTGAATAAAGAGTGCTCATAAACAAATAAAATTTTATGGAATCTCTTAATAGGTATCTGGTCATCAAATCCTGGCTCCAGCTCAGGACTCAGGAGGATCTGACAGTACAGCAGGGGAAGAGAAGTACACGTGTTTGGTTTAGACTCTGAGAGGCTCCCTGTTTCTTTTTAATTCAGTTGGTGGGGGCTCAATGGGCTCTGCTAACCCCCTCCTCTGCTGTGCCATAACTGCTGTTCTCTTAAGACACACTTTGAATATATCCTCGCTATTTTGTCCCAGGATGGCCGTGCAGGCAAAGTCAAGCTGGGACAATGTTGTACAAAATACAGTGCATGATATGTTGGGAATTTAGTGGCTGAAAGTCTGCTTGTTCACTTTTTACTTGTGTGCTTCAGTGAAGTTGCTCTTGATTTATAGCTGGATCAGCAAAATCAGAATCAGACCCTTGCTGCTCATTTCTGTGGGAGCAGGACTGGGCCTCATGTGCTCTTGTGCTCATTATATATCTCAGTACCAGGTCTCTCAGCTTTGATTCATAGAGTTCTCTTTAATTTGGTACATGCAGCCTTCCAGACTAGATCACATAGCAGCAGGATAACAATCCTCAGGAGAGCATTTCAGTTTGAGAAATTCATGAAGAGGGTGACTTTGCTGCTTACCTTCAATGACACTTGTGGAATAGGAAAGAGAAGAGTGAATGAAATGGAATTGCCAGCCTGTTTCAAAATGTATGCTCTATTATAGAGCAGATGACAAATAGCATCCTCAGTAACATAATTATGGGAGCTGTGCAAGTTTTTGTTGGGTTGTTGTTTTTTCTTTGCTATAATCTGTCTTTTCACATTTAGGCCCTGTTTTTCTTACCTTTGTGCACTGGACACAGGAACTCTGAAATACTTCCTTGTGCCCTTCTGCAGGGAAGGCATCCACAGGCCTTGCCTGGAGTGAAGGCAAACAAGAGGAACAGAGCCTCTTTCTATCATGCAGAGGGGAAAGACCTTGAATTCACCCCTTTTCTGTTCCCAGCACTGTGACAAGGAGTGTTGAATTCAAGGGTGGCAGAGAAGTCGACCCAATGTGAGGTGTTATAGATCTGAGGCAAGTCACTTCCTCATGGAGCAAAACACCCTGCTTTTCTGAGCCATGAAAAGTCATGTCTGTGCCTCCTTACATGGGAAGGATGGCAAAGCAGTAACCTTGCCTTCTTCCAGCAAGAATGAGCCACTTTTCTATTGGAGAAGACATTTTACTATATATTTGGGTGTACTGAAGCTGAGGGGAAAATGTGTCCTTGACAGTAGCTCTAGTGAATCATCAATATATGCATATGTATAGAATAAGTGTAGGAGCTGTGCAGCAAGAGAGAAAGAGAAAGGGTTCCTAAAAGAAAAATGAGCATCTTCCCACTTAGAAAACATCAAGATTTTTCTCCTTTCTGTGAAAGATTGGCTTCCCACCCTGGTAGCTCCACCAAAACCATTTGGAATTGAGCTCTTGATGCTTTTCACCCTATCACCATTTCCACACATTTCCTATTTGCACCTGTGTGGAAATTGGCCTCCAATTAAGTCAGTAGCATTAACTGTCTTTGTGCAAGAAAAATTACTTTCTTGTGAAGCAGAGTAAAGGATTTTCATGGGATTACAGGTTGAAGAGAGTTGGAGAAATACACTTGATTTTATCCTAAGCAAAGACCTCTGACATGCCACCTTCTCCCAGTCGATGTCATGCTGCCCTGGCAAAAGTCTGCCAGAGTATGCAGATCATGACCTGGACTCCTACCTCAACTAAGACCTGAATGATCTACAAGAAGAGATGAGAGAAGCCTTCTGAAGAGGAACTTCAGATGAAGGATGGAAGCCGAGTTCTGTTTTTCCTTGCACTGGAGCTAACTGTTCGTCCTGGGCAAGACTGCAGGATTTGCCCCTTAACTTTATAATGAACTTAATTAACTTTTAACAAAGTGATTATCCTTGGTTTGGGGGTGTAGGGTTTGTCCACCCTTTTATCATTTTTTTCTAGCTGTTGACATTGCACTGTGTGATAGACACTTCATTGCCTTCCCAGTCTAGAGCCAAAGCAAAGAGCTTCTCAGAAGCATAAGTGAACTCCTTTAGCTGCCCTGCATAACCTTCCAAGCCAAGGGCAAATTCGAGCCCATATTCTTAGATTTTATATATGTTCATCAGTACATTTCATTCATGTTTTTTTTAAAACTTTCATGAAGTTACTTCAGCCACTTAATTTCTGAAATTTCAGGTGTACCATCTCACTTTTAGCCTCTCTGAAATTGTGCCCCCTCTACTTTTGAAACCAGTTCAGGGACTCTTATCACTCATTCTTGCCACTCAGTATTCCCTCTACTCTTCCCTTGACAAGGCAGATAAATTGATATTAATGCTGCATTAGGGAGGTCAAGGGCACATTAGAGTGACCTTATTTGTTTGAATGCAGTCTTTCTGCTACTGGTCTTCCACAAAAGGTGCTGTTAAACTCCGTGGACATTCCATTAATTCCATGAGGAGTAGCGCAAGTTTCCTTCCTTCACTAAATTTAATTGAATAAACAAGCCACCTACAAAGTTTCACAACCTTTAACAATATGTTCAGAAACACCTAAAATATAATAATTGCTTAATGAGCTATACGAACTTGAATTCAAGTTTTTTGACTACTGTTCTTGCGGAAATAAACATAGTTGATTTGTTTCTTCTGCTGCAATAGACCAAATCCAAGTCTTGTAGAACCAAACAGATTGGTTTTTTTCTAATTTTTGGGATGTGGCTCACACTCAGTTTAAGTGGCACACAAGGATTTCACTCTTTTTCATGCTTTTGAAAAATAACCCCAGTCACAAGTGGCAGCACCTCCTTTAAACCTGAATTTTCCTTTTGATGAAGAAGCTTCAGTTTGGATGTTGAGTGAGTAGGGCCTATCTGCAGCTCACCTCTCACAAGTGAAGAAAGCAACAGCATTGGCATCTATTTCCTAAGAACTTTACCCTACAACAACTGGAGATAACTTATCAGAATAAGCACTGATGGGCCAAAGTTTCCATCTAGTCAGTTCATGCCAGCCAATAAATTTGGCACCTCTGATAAAGCAGTGAACCTAATTTTTCACTTCTGTACTTTTGCTCAATAGTTTTAACAAAGAATAGTAGGTGGCTCCCTGTGCAAATTCCTTAGACAATCAAAGTTCATTGTGTAGCACTGGAAGGAAGTAAAATAGTATTGTATTGTACTGTATTGTATTGTATTGTATTTTATTGTATTGTATTGTAATGTCTTTCTACAGAATGAATGGTTAAACCAGAATTTCTACATTTTTTCAGAATGGTGGTTAAAATGCACTAGCCAAAGGTTTTCTTAATGTTTTCCCAGTTTAATTTACATATTGGGAATATTGGAGGTTTAAGGAACGTTGTAAAGAGACAAGTTTAATTACTTCACCTTTTTGGTGGTATCAATGCTCTAAGTGTAGCATGCCTAATTAAAAATAACATGAGTAACTGTTTGATGTTTTTAACTGGAGCAGTAGCTACAGGTTCCAGTTTAGCTACATGCTTCAAAAACATAAAATAAAAGTCATGACACCTAAAAATCTCTATATATGTTAAACTGTGCAATTGTGTTAATGTCAGTTATGTGTATTTTGCTCAAAAATTTAGACATGATCATAACTCACTGCAACACTCAGGCTTATTAGAGCAGTAATAATTTTTTAATGTTATATTTTCTACTCGTTTAACAAAAAATAAGAGATGGTGATACAAAAGTTATGCCTCTAAGGCCTGATAATGTAGTGCACAACCTAGTGATGATTCCTATTCCATTTGTGGAAATACATGAAAGAAAATGCAGAGGGATCTGGAGAGAAGGAGTTAAGGTGTTTATGGAAGCTCCCTGTATTGGTCTTACAAGGGCTGAACGAGGTGAACTTTTCCCACAGTGCTTAACCTCTTCCTTGTAACCTGCAGGTGTTGTCTTGTGCCACTCAGCATTGCTGATGCTTGTGATCATGTTGCAAGTTCTTTGATACTCGATGTTTTTCCTGAAATCCAAGTCCTTCGGGCAGGTGAATCTCTGAGAATTTCTCTTGGTAAGCCTTTGTGCTAGTAGGGGAGGAGGGAGTTAAAAAATGTAGCTGAGTACAGCCCTAAAGGTCAAACAACAACACACGTAACAGTGAGAAACATAACCCTCATTCAAAAAGGGAAAATCTATTATAAATATTTTCAATTACAGGCTTTGCTTTTTCTAGACCCGATTTTTTTTTTTTAAACACTGGTTGACTTCCTGAATCTGTTCCTTTGGTTTTAGCTTGGGTCAGAGGTTTGGCAACTGTTACCTCATATTTTTATTTTAATTAGGCTATCCCTGATTTTTATATTGTCTATTAAAACAGTACTTAAAAACTGCAAAGTCTGCAAGGCCTACTTTTCTGGTCAGTACAGAGTGCCCTCATATCACATTGCTCTTAATGGAAATTAATTGTATCATGCCCATAGACCTTGGAGCAGTTTTGCAGATATTAGATTCTTAGACATCTGTGGTGTTTTATTATTGATTAAAGAATGAGAGGAAATCTCATGGTTTAAGACCTTGTAGTGGGATTTATGAATTACTCCTTTTCCTATGTGACCCTTGGCAGGTCATTGAATCTGTCTTTCAGTTTGCCATCCGTGAAGCAGGGAATAATGATGATTTTCTGCTGCTGCTCTTTGTCCATCACACCTACTTAAATAGTGCACTCTTTGGAACAGGACTTGCTACTGAGTACTGCAGAGAAATTTCCTTCTGACTTGGGATCTGCAGCTGTAATACAAATAATTAATATCAGCATTAAACAGTCAAAGGTATTACATCCAAGATGCATTTGGCCTGAGGCCCACATAGTGCTTAAAATGATGGATTTTTAATTGATTATTTGGAATGAGACCTTTTCTCAGACTAGCTAAATCGCTTAAGACCCACGCACACCAGCTATATTTAGAGGCGAGGAGGTGGCAGAGTAATTCTTAAAGTGCTCTGTTTCTAATAACCCAGGTGAGTGACAGTCTGTGAGTGCTGCCTCTTTTAAAGCAAACATGACTCACAGCCCCCAGGCTGCAAGCATGTGCAGGTTAGAAATTGTATTGAACTGTCCACATTCAAGAAGCCAGGAAATACAGCCAAATTCATAAACATTTAATTTAATAATTTCAGGTTAGTACAACAGGGTAGTCATACAAATGGCTTAGCATCTCTAACAGCAAAATGCAGAAGGAGTATGTAAACTGAGGCAAAGTTAAGGTGAGTCTGGAGTAAACAAGCCAATATGTTCATCCCACAGAGCATGTTGATGCTTTCAGAAAGCATTCTACAGAAATTACATCTTTATAAGAGTATCTACAGAGTCCAAATCAAAGGCAAAATAGGAATGGCCTTCTTGAGGCACTGATGTTTAATTCTTGTTGAAATCACACACATACACACACACAATTGGCTGCTTCCCAGGCACTTCTTGTCCCAGACAGTAACCAGCACCCATGAATGGTCTCTCTGTCCCGCATGGTGAAATGAAATTATGCCATTAGAAACTGCCAGGAGGGTTCATAGGAGGAGTGAGCACCACCCTATGCCTTTTCACATCTCTGACCAAAGTTAAATAAGCAGCAAAACAGGGCAAAACTGGTTTCCCAGTGGGAGAAGAGTATTCTGGCTTCTTGAAAGGTGCTTTATGTCAATCGTGCTCCTGGGGACAATGGACCCAACTGATCCTTATTTTGTGTCCTAAGCTTGTCACTGGGCTTGGCACCCAGCCACATTGCACTGTTCCTTTTTCTGTGAGATTACCCAAGGCGAGCTCTTCTCTGGGAAACTCAGCACTGCCAGGAACTCCCACTGATGCAACAACTTTCTTTCATCACAAGCTGCAAAGTTAAAGGCACATTTTAGTTTTAAAGGTTCACCCAGGCTCTGGAATAACTGCATCTTTGTTCCAGCTGATTCTCATTAAAGAAGTTAATGGATACATGAAAAATTAGGCTAGTTCTAACTACTTTTCTTTTAAAGGTAGTTTCACTAGAAATCAAACATGGTCCTTCTTCCCTCAATCATTGCCTCTTTTTTAATAGTTACCATGTTTCATTCCCAAATATTTTCATTCAGTGAGCATGAAGATAGGTGGAAGACACAATGCAGAGGTTTTGGTTCTGAGTTTCCTCACCCCTTTGCTTCCTTCAACACAATATTGACTTTGTAGCTGCCTCCCAGTTCTGTTTCTGGGCATTGAACACGGTGACAGGTGAGAGCAAGGCACAGTAACACCCTAACAGCCAGTGCACACCCAGTTCTGCTATGGCTAATGACAATTCCCGTGCCAGAAAATCAGGTAGTCATTACTCAGTGGTTTTGCACCTGACAAGGGATCTCTGCATAAAACATCTCCTTCATGTGGACCTGAGGGAGCCTGACAGCTCTGAAAAATGAAGACCCAGAGCCATGCAGTGAGAATCTGGAAATGAAAGGTGTTCCATGTCCTCCCACCTAACCACCAACACACCTTCAACTCTGACCCACTTTGCTGGGTGGTGCCTCACGTAGTCCTTCACCTTTTTAAGATTTGTGTGTGTAAATAAGTGTATAATACTTATAGATAATATCTTTCATCATTGTAAAGAGGCTGCCAAGTTCTGGAGCTACCAGGGTGTACTCGAGTTAAGGTTCATCTGGTTCCTGGGGGTGTTGTACAAGCTAAGATCAGCCTAATAAAAGTACTTGAAGACTGATTAACAGTAACAACTGAGTTGTTACTCAACTCAACTGAGTAACAACTGCAATGTGTAGTGCTTTGTGTAACATCTCTTAACTGGAAGAACTTCATGCAAGTTATTGCCAAAGATTCAGATTTTGTTCTACTTTCAGAAGTTCTTTTATTTCCACAACACTGCAGTTAACTATTTAGTTGGGGGCAACCAAATTAACTCCTCTTCATCTCTGTCAGCTTAATCTGCTCAGTTTATAGTTGCCAGATATCTGAAGCATAAAATTTAATATCTTTTCCTAACATTTGTTCCTCAAAAATAATAATTCGATAGATAATTATCATTGTCTGCATAAATATCCAGTCCCCTTTTGTACCTTGTCAAGTTCTTGGCTTCCAAGAGAAATTAATGTCAAAGTCCAATTATAAGCTGAGTAAAAAGTATTGTTTTTTCAGGGTTGGATTTTATTCTTCCTAATGGCATAAAGCTGAATTTATCCTCTGATTCTGTATTATGAGACAGTGAGAAAATAAGCTCCCTATATCTTTGTTACTGATACACACTTTCAGGATTATCTGTTTTAGAAAGGACAGTCTTATTATCCTTATTTAACTAAGAGACAACAGTTTCAGGAATAGATGGAGTGATTAGCAGTTGAATCATACTTATGTTTCAGGCTAATATTCTCAGTTCTTTCCTTCCTTAATATTTGCTTCTATCACAACCAACTTCCAAGAGAGGCTTTCCATCTGCTTCCTGTGCCCCTCCTCCCCTCAATTTACCTGCTGTATTTAACCCTGTCTCTTCCAAGCACACTGCCTTTAATAGAAACAGTGGAAGGTCCTTATTGATTGCAAAATGCCTGTAATAAAGTCATGGGGAAGTGATGTGTTAAAGGGATAGTTTTCTCGATTTTTTTTCTCTTGTGACTCAGCCTGGGAAGATTTGGCACCATTTCCAGACTGTTTTGGTCTCTCTGAGAGAGGATTAGGATTTAGTTTCATTGGTTTATGTAGAAAAATTATAATGCATAAGATGACCTTTCTTCCTAAACCCAGGATTCTTTTGGTGTGTGCTTATTCACTTTAAGTTTCTACTTAATGGGTTGTTGCCCTGAGTTGTAGATTCTGTTTACTACAAGATCTAACTTGTTTCATTTGTCTGCCTCTACAATACAGGACTTTAATGCTGAAATCATATCCCCTATAAGCTATTAGTCTAATCAGTCCAGCACTTGAGGAAGGTGATAAATCAACAGCATTCTGAACCCCAGGTGCCCTTCAAGGACTCTGTGTCAAAGGGCTTTGGTGCTCATGTCATTCTGTGTAATGAGCTCTGCCCTGAAAGGACAGAGAAAATGCAGCTTGATAGCTGATGAATGTTTGAGATTCTTTCTCCTGAGCAGGATTGTGATGCCTCCTGCATTTCAGTAAAATACTTACAAGCTAATTTAGTCAGTGTGTTGGTGGTGGTTAGATGTGGATGCTTGACCACTAAAAACTGAGCTGGCAAGCTACATGCTCCTTTCTGCTTAAAGTCACTTAAGAGAAGGGGAAGTGATTATCTAGAGTGAGCTGTCAACCTTTATGCCAGCTTTCCTCCTGATATGATTTATAAAACAGCTAAGATAACCTCTGGGGGGGATCTTTGCAATGGAAATAGCAAGTGATTTTTATTCTAATGAACATAACACTGTCACGAGTTTAAAGTTCAAATCTGAGGTACGAAGGTTTGGGGGAAAAAAAGAGCCCGTAAAATGTGAATGTGACAGCATATGTGTTCCTTTCCTGCACAGTGTATGAAACAGGAGAAATAGGCAAACTTTATTTATCTAATGAGGTTTAAAATATTTTTCAGTCTTTATCAGGCAGAAGGTCCTCAATACCAGTTGTTTTTGGTGGCTGGGTTTTTTTTCCTTCACAAGCTCCCCGATTAAGATGAGGCATTTTTCTCATAGCAAGTTGTGCTGTGCCCTTTGGTCCTTCAGCATTGCAAAATGTCCTGTCACAGTTGGCACTCAGTAAATAACCCTTGGTTGGCAGCTGTGGCCAACAGGCAGAAGGCTGAATGGACTACAGGAATTTAAACTGCTAGAAGGTTTGTCCTGACCAGCATTTCAAAACACCAGACAACGATTTACTGCAGAACTTATTTCTTCCCATTCTGTTAAAAAGAGAGAAAAAAACATTTAAGCAAAAAAAAATAAAAGAAAGAAAAAATAAAGCACCAATTACTGGGTATTCAACAACTTTCACTGATATCTAGCTTACTTCAGAACTGCTTTAAAAATAAAATCAAACTGTTTTCTAGGAACTGTTACATGCAAAAGAAGAAGAACCACTAATTAGAAAGTTTGTACATCAATGGCAGGTTAGCCTGCCCCTGAACTTACCCAGTTTCTTATGATGAGAGCTGTATGAATGCAATTTAGGCAGTGAACCATAATGTCTGCAGGCTTGCTGAGGCTGATAGCTTTTCACTTTCTAGTCAGTACCTTTCTGTCTCAAGGCTAGAGTTGCACTACATCCCTGCTATCAGCTGAAGTAGAAAGAATCAGCTTAGTAAAAACAGAAAGTGAACCAAAACTTTGACAAAGCTCTAAAAGCACTTAAATTCTGTTTATTAGCCTTATTTCCTGAAGGCATATCTCACCTTGAAACCTTGTATTTGTAGGAAGTTCCCTTGTTGTACCAGCTTTGGGGCATGCTGCCTGGTTGGAAATGAGGTGCTGGTGGCTTGTAGGATTCAGAATTTCCATGTTGGCCTTTTCCTCGGTGGCCCAGCCAGCCCCAGCCAGGTGGGGAAGGGCAAAAAGGGCATGTGGCAAACTCCTGCTCTGTGGAAACATGGAGCAGTTCAGCGGGACATCAGTGGAATTATTATAACCTGGAAGAAGCAATATTGAGTGCATCAGAAATCAAAACAAACTCCTTCTGCTGGTTTGGCAAAGTTGGTGTGAGTTGTACAGAAATGTTCACAGCCAGGANATTTCCTGAAGGCATATCTCACCTTGAAACCTTTTATTAGCAGGAAATTCCCTTGTTGTACCAGCTTTGGGGCACACTGCCTGGTTGGAAATGAGGTGCTGGTGGCTTGTAGGATTCAAAATTTCCATGTTGGCCTTTTCCTGGGTGGCCCAGCCATCCCCAGCCAGGTGGGGAACAGTTTTTGAACAAAGGGCAGGTGGCAAACTCCAGCTCAGTGGAAGCATGGAGCAGTTCAGCAGGACATCAGTGGAATTATTATAACCTGGAAGAAGCAATATTGAGTGCATCAGAAATCAAAACAAACTCCTTCTGCTGGTTTGGCAAAGTTGGTGTGAGTTGTACAGAAATGTTCACAGCCAGGAGGAATAGGTGCCACTGCCATGCACTTGCTTGCTCTGGAATCCTGCCAGGATGAACTTCCATAACCAGCAGCAAAGTTAATTTGATCCCCTTACTTCTCTTTCTAAGTGCAAGCTGAACAAAAAGGTACTGAATAGCCTGAAGACACAAGGAGTTAAAAAAAGAGGAAGTATAGCTGTGCTTTCCAGTGTGTCACATGATTTCATCTCACTCTTCTGTTGTGAAAAACAGAATATAGTCTAAACTGCTTTCAAAATAACAAAAACATGCTTAGACATTATTTTCTTTAGCTTTGTCTGTTTAAGTAACTTACTGGTGGGACAGATGGTAAATAAAAGAAAAATGAATCTCCGGGAAACCCCAAAATCCCCTTTGAATTTTTGAATCCCCCTTTGAATTTTTGGAAAAGAAGAACAAACCAAGGAAAATTAAGAGACCTTTTAATACTCCAGCTGTTCCCAAGCAATAGACACTACCACACCATTGGGAAGTTTGTGTTTACTCTGGGAACCTGACTGCATGAGGGACCTACCTGACACTCAGGCACAAGTTCTCTGTCACTCTATGGCAAAAAATGCACATTGAGTGGGGACAATGCAGCTCAATTTTTTTCCCATCATAATGTTTCCTAAGATATGATCAGCACAGATTTGGCCGAGGGAATACAAAAGCTCAGTATCACAGCTTGCTTAAAAAAAAAAAATCAGGAAATCACTGGGAGTTATTTCTTTCTTTTTCTGCAAAGTTTGAATTTCCACAGGGGGAATAAAATCAGTAATTCCTGATACATCCAAACGTTAGTATCACAAAAACTTTGAAGGTAATAAAAATAAGCAGCCTCTCAATTTTCCATTAGCAGGTGTCTGAAGCTTTGCTGAGACTCCTACTGGCACAGAGAGATACTAAATGCAGTATTTTGCCGCCGTCACAGGGTGATTTATCTATGGAGTATAATTTTTTATGCAGCTGTTATACCTCAAGTGGTAAATAAGGCTTTGTCTGTGCTCCAAAATTGTGCCACTTTAAATATACCGCTGTAATTAAAGTGCTACAACCCATTGGCTGTTGTTACAGCCCTGTAAAACACCATTCTGTCATGTACTTGTCCCTGTATAGCAAGCAGAGCAGGGCGATTTTGTACTGTACTGCACACTGAAGCTTTTTACTGATGTTACACTTACATCTAAAAAAAAAAAAAAAAAAAAAAAAAGCCACCAAAATGTTATGCTGGGAGAGGTCTTGAGTGTAGATAAAGTCTAAATCAGAAAGATTGTGAGCAGCTTCAGGTACAAGCTATATTTTCCTGTGGCCAGGGATAATGGTAGCATATTATAGTCTGCTTTCAATATCATTAACAATGACAAGAGTGTGGCAAAAACATTTCACCAAGAGAGGAAAATACAAAGTTTGTGGCAGTAGCATCTGCAGCCTTACCAATGAGCACAGAAGGATTTCTTAGCATCCAAGTTGTGTGCAGAGTAAGATTATTTTATGTTTTCTATCAGAAATCAAATGGTCACCATGAAGTCACTCCTGAGAACTGAAGTCTGGGCCATGGTAAAAAATTGCCAAATATCTTGCAATACTTGGAGTACAGTATTTGTTTTCTGATTTCAAAAAGCAGTGAAAAACTATTCCTGCCAAGGGTTTCCAGTAAAGATTGCAGCTGAGTAAAGCTTATTTTAATGTCCAATTTCAAGAAATCAGACTCACTTAAATTAATTGTCTTTTCGCAAGGCAGAGCAATTTAGAGAATATCTGCCTGGAAAATTTCTGTGGGTTCTGTGGTTATTTTCCCAAGCAGAAAAATACCAACATAATGTTCAGTATAATGACAGAAAGGCTCTAAGTTCTGTGCCCCACACATAAAGCCCATGGTCTGATTGTCACACTGTTGAATATTTTGAAAAGACTTCTTTTTTTTTTTTTCTCCTCTCCCATGTAAAATTTGTAGTGTCTCTGATTCATCCTTATGTAAGTAGAGTCATTATTTGGGAACTTAGTTTTTCCTCTGATCTTATTTAGGATTCTTCACTTCTATATTTGGCCCCGCTGTTAATTTGCAGGGGAGCTGTGGTTTCTCCGTGCCCTGACTGACCCATCTCTAACTTGGCAAATAACACTCCTTGCCTATCTGACAGAAACGTGCCAGACTTAATTAGCAGCAGCCAATGTTTTCAGAAGTGGCTGGCTAGAGACATCCTGTGAAAATTGACGCTCTTAAAGACTATCAGGTTGAGCCTCTGGATACACATTCACACTGAAAATTCACAAATAACTTGAAAAACAGTTGGCGCACTGAGAAGATGCATTTTAAACACATTACTGCATATCACAGCAAATATATTAATGTTTTTTCATGCACATATTTCAAAGCCTAATTCTTTACCTTATTCAATGCCAAAGGTTTGAAATCCTTCCTACTCTTCATTGATGTATTCCATTTTGTCTAGCAGAAATGGGAAAATTCCATCCGTCTCACCTGAAAAATACTGAGACGAAACACACTATGGACCATGAGAAGAAAGAATTTTAAAACTTCGGATTTAAGCTTAGATCTGCTCACGATTTAACAGCTCCATCAGGATTTTACAACTCCATGAAAGCGCTCTTGTGTGACTGCCAAAATCCTTCACTGTGAAAAATACGTGTTGTGATTTCTTCACCAAACTGGAAGCAGCAGCCACTCGCACAGCACACACAGGTGCTATACAGCTGTTTCATGATGGATCTCCTGCTTGCTGACCTGATTTCCACTGGTGTTAACTCAACACAGCACTGTAAACTTCTCTGGATGATTAGAAAACATTCCTCTGAAGTATGCGAACAAACATGAGCTACGAGCACTGTGCTGGAGATTATTTTATAAATGTAACATCTCTGCAGTGGGACAATATAACTCTGCTATTTTGTTCTCCAGTCAGCTGCCTGGATTTTAACAGTTAGTTGCAATCATATTAAATATCTCCCTGCCTTTTTTTTTAGCAGGAAGCATGATTCTTTTCTCTTGGAAGGAGCCAGGCCAGTTTGTGTGCTCTATCATCCATAAGTAAATGTAAGAACTGATCTGAATTCAGTGTTTATTTTCAGGTTGTGCAGTGTGCTAATCTGAGAGACACAAACACATTGCAAGTCTTCCATAGATCGGGAACTTGAAATTAGGAGAAGACACTGGAACCAAAGGTGTCCTCCCCATCCCTTGAAACACTTGCCAAACTTTTTTTCTGTTACAGCTTGAGGTCTTCCCTCTCAAATTGATGCCCACTGTTACCCATGGAGAAAGGCAAACATTTTGGTAAGGTGGCTGTATCATGTTAAACACCATAGCCCATGAGGTCTCCTTGTGCATCACTTGGCTCACAGGGTTCTCCTTCACCATTCCAGCTCAGCCAGGGGAGCTGCGTGAGGAAATTAGTGTCCTTGTGTTTTTCTTTCCCTGTCAGATCCTAGTGGGATGGCCAAAACCTGGCTGACATTCCTCCACATTCATCTCTTCTGTCACAGGTATAATTACTCAGTGTTCGTCTCGCTAAGAGATCTCATATCTAACATCTTCAAAATGTCTGTCAAGGAGGAAGCAATATGGAGAAAAGCTGAGAAACTCAGATGTGGGTTTAGGTCAATGTGCATTATGAATGTGACAGAACTACTAATGTACAAACGCTTATGTATCTAACTGTAAAACGTGAGCACCTAATACCAAATTTATTTCACTATTATTCCCTTTCTGTCTTTGTTTTTTTTTGAGTTTAGGCTTTCTTCCTGTAACAGTATCAATTATTTTTCAATAGTGTCTTGCATCCCATTCTTTCTCATCTCTTTTTCAGCACCACTCTTTTCTCTGCTAAACCATCAAAGATATTTTTGTTCTTTTATTGTGGCAGAGTCTGTAAACACGACCTTAGAAAGAGAATTTCTAAGTGCGAGCATTTGTGATGCATTTGCACTAAAACTTTGAATTGCTATCTTTGATAAAGCTATTTGGTCTGATTATATTGTTTTGGAATCACACATTCAGGTGTACCTCACTAAAAAAAAATGAATTTTTCAAAATGTAGTATATTGCATGTCTCAAAATGGAGGAGGATTATTTTTAAACTCAGTGTATTCCATGTAAGCAATTGTATTTCTATCCTGAAATTCACTCACCAGCACTTAAACTGAAATTTAAAGTCCAGTGTTTAAAAACAAATAACTCATAATCTTGAAGATGTATCAAATATGAATAAAGTTAGTAATAATTATTCTAGTTTTATTTCTCTTAAATTGCTTCCATGCTTTCAAAACTGCCTGGGCAGATGTTGCAGATATCTCTTGCATTGAACATGAAAAATATTCTATGTGAGCACTGAATAGCAGGTGGAAGAGCCACTGATGGCTGTAGTGTGATTTTTAAGTGGAAATTGAAGACGGCATTTCCAAATACAAACTCAGATCTGACGGACTGCAATCTAAGTGGGAGTTACTGTACTTTGGAAAATTCAGTGATGTCTTTAAAGAGCCATATGCAGTCGGGAAAATGTGTGTTCACATCCTCAGATAGTTGAGACCCAGAGGTGGAGGCAGCTATAAAGTTACACAATGTGTTGTTATCAGCGTTTGAGGCATGGGAAAACCTCCCCTTCCTTCACAAACCTCTGCAGCTGAAGACATCCCAGCACCCACCCATTTCAGCAGTGGAAAGGATTGTGTGAGCCCTCTGTCACCTGTTTCAATCAGCCAGGTTTCACAGCAAATGGAGTTTTAAAAGTTAACCTGGTGTATTGTAGTTGAAGCTAATTTTGAAATAGTTCTACTGCACGTATCCCCAGTTTGGGAGTGTAACTTCAGTTCTCTTGTTTTAGGCAAATTGCTGACCATAGAGGACATTGTACCTGGTACTCCAGACATCTCCTCATCAGTTCTGAGTGGAAGGATCACCTCCTTTAACCTGCTGACCATGCTGACACCTCTCATAAAGGCCAAAAACTCGATTAAAAATCAGTTTTTAATGAGAAAATACTGGCCATTACAAGAGAAGCATTTTAAACTCTGCCAGATTCTTCCTCAACCAAGCCACACAAGGCACCGTAGACAAAGTCTGTGGTGACTCACTGAGTTCACAGCTTGTGGACATTCAAGTTGGCAGATGAATAAATAAAATTACGTTACACTACTTCCCCTACCGGTTTACAAGGCAGAAATATGTATGAAGAGATAATGGAAATACAAAATGTTTCAAGACAACTGTCTGAAACTTCCATGCCATCAACTTTTATGTGATCATTTGTGTATGAGAATTTTATGTGGCCAGACAATCTGGGGTTTAAATGACCATTTACAAATTTGTGAGGTTCCAGATATTATTTTGTGGATGAAACTAAAAATTTTAAGTAATACTTTTCCCTTTGTAAAAGGATGCTCTGCTGGCTCCAGCATTCACCTCTCATTTCCTACCATTCTTGGGCCAAAACAGCACTTTTCTCAGATAGAGCTTTCTCTCTCCTGTCTGTTGAAGACTATCTCTTTTGTAGACAATTAACTATTCATTGACATGGAGCTTTGAATTTGCCTCTTCCCAAATTCTGGAAGAGCAGCCCTAATCTCTGGGTACCAAATCAGCTCCCCTAGAGCTCACAAAGCTTTACTCTATGTAAAGCTCCAGCAGGAGAGATTAAAAGACTCTCTGGGCACTGCAGTGGTTGGAAAGCTCCTCAGTGAGGTGGGAGATCTACTGTCAATCCCCTGCTCTGATGAATATCTGCTTCTAAAAAAGAGACTGACACCTTTTCCTGGCTTCTCTGAAACCAGTTATGTTGGATCAGGGATGAATTTAGAGCAGAAACTCTGCCACCACATAGTACTTATATATGTATTTTAGAACACTAACCACAGTCTACTAAATGGACTTGAATATAAATGAACTGTCACTATGGGAGAATAGTTGAAATCATCTTGGATGTACAGATAATATTGTCTCAACTGTGAACTCTGCTTTAGAATCTCATTTCAGCCTCTACCTAAAAATCTATATGTCAAAAGAAAATATCCTGGGTGCCATCTACAAGCTATAACATGACACAAAAAAGCCATCTTTCTATATGATAGAGCTACTTCTAATTTTCCCATTAGACCAAACGACACCATAAAGAATATCTGCCAACAACATGATATAAAACCACACCATGCATCATGAAAAATAATTGCAATTCAATTACTCCTGAATTATAAAACCGTCAGCTAGGTGCAGTAAAGACAAAAGCCTTAGAACATATGATAAACTGCTTAGCATAGATAATTATATATGTTTGAACAAAATCCCCAAAATAAAACATGTGCGGTTTGAAGGAACAGGGTAATCATGCCAAAATAATTCTCATTTATGATAAAGGTTTGAGGGTCAGCAATTTTAAAACCATCTCCCTGAAAAAAAAAAAAAAATCAAAATAAATTAGCACTCACAGAGTGTAAAGTAAATTTCTCACTCAGAGAGGTCATGCCTAGCAACTGGGCAAGAAACACTTTCTTCTATCATCTTCCTTAGATTCTACTTTGCCAAAGTATTTAGTGTTGCTGCTCAGCTTCACAGAATGGCTGAGGTTGGAAGGTACCCCTGGTGATTGTCTACTCTGCCTCACCTGCTCAGAGCAGAGTCACCTGCAGCAGGTTGCTCAGCACTGCCTCCAGCCGTGTTTTTAATCTCTTCAGGAATGATGATTCCACTCCATCCTCTCTGGGAAACCTCCTTCAGTATTTGAAAACCTCACAGGTTTTTAATTATCCCTAGATTGAGTTCCCTTGGTTTCATTTTGTGCCCGTTGCCTCTTGTCCTGTCACTGGGCACCTCTGAGGAGAGCCTGTCTCTGTCCTCTTTGCACCCTCCCTTCAGGTATTTTTTACATTAATATAAATGTATTTATATTAAATAAAATAATATTTTATTTTATCATATATATTATGAGTCTTCTCTTCTCCAGGCTGAACAGTGTCAGCTCTGTCAGCCTCTGGACACACGAGAGATGCTTCAGTCCCCTCAGCATCCTCAAGGCCCTTCACTGGCCTCACTGTGCCATGTTCACATCTTGTACATCCTTGTACTGCTGTAGGCACCATGGAAAAAGCTATGGGATTCTTGCTTGGTGTCAGTTCTGCGCTTTTGCAAGAGAAAGGAAAAAAAAATCACACTGGGAGAAAAGTAGGATTCAGTGAGAAGACAGGATTCTGCAGGACAAGCAGAGAAAAAGCTTCCAGCAGGGAGGTCCTATCTGCACTCTCCACCAGGACCTCTGGGGCATTCTTGGGAGAGGGATTTAATTCTCTTTCTCAGTATGTTGCTTTTCAACAGAATGAAGAAAATGGCTTTCCCACATTATTTTTGACTATTAGTATATTAGGAAAAAAACAAATGCACTTCTTAAAATACAGCTTTTCTCTAAATTTAAAGCCTCACCTTAATCTTGCAGTTTCACAGACCAAAGTGGCCATGGAACAAGACAGACATAACAACCATCCTGCAGCAAGGCAGAACTGGGTAAAGGTTACCAGTTAACATCTGGCTAAAGTGTTGACACTTTGGCAAAAATACTTACCAAAGGAAGAATAAAATTATTCAAAGTTGATGTGGTACCATAATTCTAGAACCTTTCAGAGAGTTTTTCATATAATCAGTAATGTTAAGAACTGGTTTTTTCATAGATGCTATTTTTCAGCCTTCAAAGCCTCCTTTTAAAACATTTGAGAGATCTTTATAAAATATAAAAGGATTTTATTTTAGTAGATTTGCTAACATAACAGATTTCATAAATTGGCTTTCTCAAACTCATGGTGACTACATTTGGGTTTCTTAATTGACCTTTTACATGCTTCACAAAGCACTTGGGTTTTGCATGTATTTATTCTTCTGGTATGCAGTCAGAAAAATATTAAGCAGCATTTTTACTGATGCTGATGAAGTTTCTCACAAGCATCAGCTATGGGTTTGAAATGCTGGGAACTCCAAAAGAAGTACTTTCACAGTTCTGTTTCAGGCCAGAGTACTCTGAGACTACAGTGACAGGCAGTGCAGAAATCACTGAAATGGCTGTCTGAGGCAGCATTTTAAATAGAATCTTCATCATTTACCTGTGAAATAGGATATAGGACATAGGAATTAACACATTGTCCAATGTGACACCTAAAGATGAAAAAAAAATGGGGGAGCAAAAAAAAAAAAAGAAGAAAAAAGTTAACAGGAAAAGACAAAGTTCATCCTAGAAGCTAAATTTTTATTAATTTTTCAGCTATGAACTTTATGCTCTTCATTTCTTCTGTCTTTTAAATTGATGTCCTCAAGTCAGTGGTCATTGAGCCAGCTTCTGAACCCATGCAGGTTAATGTAAATCCTAGTGCTGACAAAAAGATTTGACCCACGTAATTTTTTATTTACGGTGTCAAAATTCTTATGTTGCATTGTCAGCCTTGTCCACATCAATTATATTTCCACCTCAGATATTTAGCAGGAACCACAGCGACTGCTGTGATGAAGGGTAACACCTCTCACATGCTCTTTAGAAGAGTAAGAGTAAAGCTGAATTAAATTAACTATAATGTTAGAGAGACTGACCTTTCTAGAACACAGAATTCTAAAGCCACTTTAGCCAGAGGAGCTCTTGTGCTGCACACTGAAGTTCTGCCTCCTTAATTTCAATAAATTTCCTCTACAATAAAAACACTGAGAACTATCCCTTGCCAGTGAAAATTAGCAGAAAATTTCACTTCCAACCAGTCCAGCTTAATTCACTTGAGTAATGCTGAGGTGTAGGTTCTAGTATGAGAAATAACTTGGGTGGTAGGGCACCAAAAAGCAACTCCTACACAGCCAGACCTCTAGTGAGCTGACACTGTCATGTGAGAACAAGTGTTTTTATAAACCTCTCTCCAAGATTTGACTGCCACATTTTCACATCTTTAAAAAAGATTTGTTTGAAAAGCACGCAAAGTCCTTACTGGCAAGACAGAAGTACTGCCAGAAGGGTTTTGAAATAGCAGTTATTTTGTGTGTCCAGTTTCTAGGAGCTTCAGTATATATAGAGCGCTACATATGTTGAAGCAAAATCTTAGAGGTTTTTCATCAGGCTTTGTGCAGTTCTATCACCTTGTGTAAGAATAAGACAATTGGATGCCAGGTGGCTCAACTAGAATTCACTAAAAACCTGGTCAAGTAAATCGACTGACCACTAATAATTGCGGCAGAAGTGATTAAAAAAAGTAAATCAATAAAGATCCTATTGTCATATGAAGCTGTATATTCTCTTAGCGTTGAGCATGTTAACTCCTGTACTGATTGATCTGTGCCTGTCACCACCACACCCTAATTAATCACATGCAAAGGCAATCCAAAAGTAATCATGAAAACCACCCACTTCCTGCTTTCTAGGGCATTTATAAGGCTCCATCAATTATTCCCTTTTCCCAGCTTGTAACCCCAAATTAGGGTAAATGAAACCACATGAGGACTAAGAGGGAGCCATCCCAGCTAGGAGCCCTGCTCTGTGTGCTGGTTCCCATGATGTGATTCACTGTGAACTGCTAGCACCCAGAACAGGTAAACTTGGCACTCTAAAGGAAAACAGACTATTTTGCATTCTAATATCTATTGCAGCAAGACTTTATTTATCCTTATATTTTCTCTCTGATGCTAAAATATGGTTTTATTTGCTTAATTAAAAAAATGAAAAATAATTTTCTTTATGAAGAGTTAGATAAAAGTAGCTTAATGCCACAGAAGATATGTGCATCTCTGAGTTAAAACACTTTTCTCTGTCCTTGTTTTGATTTGAGATTGGCTTCTTCAGTCTTTGATGAAGAAACTATGTTGAGTTATTCTTTTGATTTCTCTGGCTGGTTTGTCCAAAGGAGGTTTATTTTAGCTATCATGGACCAAAAGACAGATATAGTTCTTGGTGTGTTACCAGCTACAGCTGTTTTCATCTCCCTTAGAATGTCTCTGAAAACTAAGAGGGTTTTGCTGTCTGAGTTTTTGCTTTAGACTTTTAATAAATTAAACAATATATTTAATTTTAAGAAACAACCTACTACTACTTAGATTTAAGCTTCAGAGTTTCTAGGCTTTGTGTTTCAATCACCATTGGTTTTGGGGGTTTTTTTTGGGTAACCTCAGAATCTTTATCCCGACTGGTTCTATACCATTGTGCTTCTGGTTTGTGATGAATCCTCATATTCTAAATAGATCTGAAGAGGACAAATTCGAGTAGTTATAAGGGCAGATGGAAGCAAAGAGCAGAACCTATATCTCAAAAAATGCCATCAGAAACACTGAGAGGTCTGTTCAGGGAAGCTGACCTGGTTTTCCACTTCCTTGTAACATGTGTGTGCATTTGCACAAGACAGATGTAGGATGCTTCTGTTTGTAGGTGGAAGCATTTTTAGAGATGTTAGTGATCTTAATGAGCTCCACAAAATGGAGAAACTGACCTGGGAAATCAGCAAACTTTGCTGTGGATAAAGCAGCAGGAACATTATAAAGCACTGTGAGTTTGGCTCTTCCTAACTCACTTTCAAGGCTGTAATAGCTTTTGTTTGATATCAGAGAACATTGCCAGTGCCCCTTCTGATGCATTGTGGCTACAGGGCAGAGTCTGCCTAGAGAAACAGTTGTGGGTTAGGCTGCTTCTAGATTGCTCCTTTTTCCTTTTGATAAAAAAATTCAACTTACTTTCTTTTAAAATTTGTCTTTCTAGCTTAAACCTAGTAGCATTACTTATTTTTATAATTACCCTTATCTGAATTTCAACCAGAAATAGAAAGAAATATCACAATGATTGGATAATGTTAACCTTAAAAAAAAATCCCTGTCTTTATCTACTTGCTGTTTTTCACTTGTTGCCTAATTAAAGTACTGGATTATTTTAACCAAATTATTTTCTCAATCTGTTATTTGAATTCTGCTGAAAATGTTAGCTTTCATGTGTGTTTAAACCTTTATCTTTAACATACAGATTGAGTTTAGCATACAGTATTGGATTCACATCATTTAACAGGTAATATAATTCTGGGGAAAAATCTTGTTCACCCCCAAATGAACTAATTAAATAAACTACTTAACTTCCTGGTGTTGCTAAATTCAGAATCTGAAATGTTCATATAGTTCTTTGATTTTTTTTTTTTTTTGTTTGGGTGGGATTTTTTTTTTAATACTCTTTGATCCTATATGTAATATCTCACTGACAGGTGCCCTAAGAAATTGTAGTAGCAAAGTGTGGAATTTAAAGTGCGAGTCTTACCAGTTTGCTGATGACAGTGGAGGAGCACAGAAGTATACCTGTAACTTAAGCTGATCTACTCAGTTGTACTCCAAAAATAATAAGAAAAACAAGCATGCCTGATGCAGACAGAAGAGACACGCAGGAGAAGGGATTTCTGAACCACATGGCTGACAAGGAGCTTCTACCTGGGAGAAGCAACCCTGCTGGAAAACTGCCTCAACCTGAGAAGAAGTTGCAGGAGGCTGTTTGTGTGCTGCTGGTGGAGCTGTGCGAGAGGTTCACCTTCTTCGGCATCGTGTGCAACATGATCCTCTTCTGCACCGCCAAGCTGGGCTACCGCAGCCACCAGGCAGCCATGGTCAACATGTGCTTCGTGGGCACCTCCACGCTGACACCAGTGCTGGTGGGCTGGCTGGCTGAGTACCTCGTGGGGAGGATCAAGCTGGTGTGCATCTGCATGTTCCTGCACTTCCTAGGTGGGTGATGCCCTGGTGCTTGTGTCGTGTTTTTACCGATTCTCTTGCGCTCTTGTGTTGGGCATCTCTTTTCCCCAGACTTCTCCAACACCTAATAGTTTAGTTTCTCTGCCAAAAGTTGCTCCCCCTCTGCCAAAAGTTGCTCCCCCTCTGCCAAAAGTTGGTCCCCCTCTGCCAAAACTTGCTCCCCCTCTGCCAAAATTGCTCCTCTTCTGCAAAATGCAACTGGCAGTGTTTTCACCTGCATAGTTTTCCAAGGCAATGCTTTGGAGAAGACAGAGCAACTTTTGTGTGTGCGTCTTGTGTGGCTCTGACTCCTCTGAATGGGAGTATCTGTTGAAGGCATGGATGCTCATCTCTTAAAATTGGTCCTTTTAGCAAGTGCCTGAGGTTGTGAGTTTTTTGGCACAAGGCTTCAGAGAGAGAATTTAGGAGCAGCTTCCCTGCTGTTTGGGAGTATTATATGTAAAGGTACAAGGCTTTTGTATTTGGACAAGAGGAAAAGTATTTAAGAACACATCAAACTTTGGCTTAAGTATCCAAATACCTGCACTGAGGGCCTGCCTTCTGTTGGCACATTCTGAATCTTCCCTGGGTAGTATTCTGAACACTTTTTACAAAAAAAAAAATAAAAGACACTGCTCAAACAAAACCCAGCTGTTCTGTAGCACTTAGTGCACCTCCCATGCACTGGTGGTGCATCTGGTGGTTACTTATATAAAGAAAACCAAACTGATAGAAATGCTTCTTGCTTGAACCAGTTGTTGAGCAAGTCTGACTTCCACAATAACCAGCCACATTGATATTTAGACATGCAACAAAGCAAGTAAAAAAATCAGAGTCATTCCTGAAATGTTCTTGAGCTGATTGCAAAACCATTATTCAAGCAATCTGGAAAAATGTTTGCTATTTTGTTCCACTGTTTCTCTCTGGTATTCTGGTTTAAATCTCTTTCTGGCACTTGTCCTTTCAGTGCACTTCTTAAAGTAGAAGGTTGGAGACACAAACACAATTTGATGTATTTAGGTATTGTTTTAAGTAGAACATTTATTCCTTTTGAGATTAACATATCAAGAATGCTTAATGGTTTAAGTTTGATGCATAGTCACAGTAGTGGCTAATACTGGTGTTGTTGACGCATCAATATTTTTTAAACTTAGTGTCCATTAAAACTTGAAAAGTCTATAGCTGATTAAATCTGAAAGACTTGCTTTGCAGACTAGAAGTGGCAAATGCAATTCATGGCGGTTTTTCTATAGTTAAATTTTCTGAAAATCATATTTTCTATGAAGCTGCTACAGGAAAAAGAAAAAAGAACATTTTCAACACACATTTTGAGAATTTATTTCTTAAATTATGATTTACAATTCTGGGGTTTTACAAGATGCAAAAAAAACATCTGTGCCCCACTGTGGGATGTTTTGTGGGGGATTTTTTGTTAATTGGTGGTTCTGCTGATAGAAGAACCGGAATCCTTACAAGCATTTCAGAGGAAGTTTTGTTTCTTGGAGGTCCATAGTGGTATTGCCTTACTTTACATAGCAACATCCAAAAAGTTTCTGCCTCTCTACAGCATTATACCTCTCCCTCTTTGCACTTTTCTGTTGTGTATCTTTGATTTTCCATCTGTGTTTTTAACATATCTGCTCTAAAAAACCACACGTCTCGTTCATTTGATTCTGACTCCTTTCAAATGACAATTTTTTTTGCATCCCAGGCACAGCACTGTTACCTGTGGTGTCATTCCCCTTTGAGGACGTTTACATCGACAGGCGACACATCCTTCACGCTCTACCCAAAAGGGAGCAGAAAATTGTGTTCTACTTTGCCCTCCTCACAGCCAGCCTGGGAATAGGAGGCATAAGAGCTATAGTGTGTCCACTGAGCGCCTACAGCCTCGAGGACTGCGGGCCCAAGGAGCTGCTTTCATTTTTCAACTGGTTGGTAATTCAGTGTTGGCTAAATATCTGTTGGGAATGATAGAGCATTGCCTTGGAATTCACTGCTGAAGCTCACGGATCCTATGGATCCCATTTTGTTTTTAACTGCAAAACTTAGATTTCGGAAGAGTTTCTAAGAGGTTCAGTTAAAACTTTTCCTGGCTTTTTTTCCTTTTGCTAGCAGATGATAATCAATTTTGGCCTCCTACACAAATACTCAGAGTATTCAAGATTAAAACATTTGCCCAAATACTCAAAAGATGCTGTTGGAACAACACACTCCATTCGGTTTTCTGCCTTTAACATGGACATGCCTGTAGGATATTTTGCTGTTGCTCACTAAGAGTTGCAAAATCCAATGACATATTGGGATTTACATCAGGGTAAATTTTTAGCAGTGGCAGGCAGCAATGGATTGCTGGTTTGCTAGAAGTCAGGATTCTGAGTAGTCTCTAACCAAGCTCAGCGGTGGGGATCTGCTGTGTTGTTTCAGCTTTGTTGCTGGGAAGTTCTGGCATCAGATAAACCACTTAACATTTGTATTTTGGTTGAATTGTTTTTTATTCTTTAGGAAAAATGGCTCTTAAAATCGTTCTTATAAGCCAGAGTTTGGATGTCTTTTTTTTTTTTTCTTTTATATATTTTTTCTTTATTTTTACTTAATAGTATTAACTATTTCTTTCTCCATGCATAATTTTTGATGATTTGTTTGCCCTTATTTGAACCTCCTGCAGCCCTAATAGAGAGTGCTATACTTTATATACTTGGTTAAACAGTGTAGTGAGGAGGTTGCAATGGGAATCTCCATATTCCTGCTCCAAGGCAGGGTGAAAGAAAGCCCTAAACTGCCTCCTTTTCTCTCCTTCACATGCACAGTTATTAAAATAAAAACTGAGCACATTTGCATATTAACAATGCAATGCTGAAGAATCGATGAAGATCTTGGTGAATCAGATCTCTCTTCCTTTGGGGATGGCTTTCCTGGCTATTCTTTTTTCCTCCAATTATATTAATATCAAAGAGTTTTGAATTAAATCCAAACTTCAGTGAATAAAGTAGCTTTACCAAAGGTGGATGGGACCATTTAGTTCCTTAGAGCAGATTCTACCTCCTTGACCTGCCCATAGGAGAGAAGGGAAAAAAAATCCTTCCTTTTTTCTCTATTCTGCGTTTTAATCCTTAATTAGCAACATCATTTTGATTAAATAAGACTCTGGGGGATTAAGACTGGAGAGCAATCAGTTGTTCTGAAAGACAGCTCTGGAGAGTTTACTGTGGTCTTGGCCATTCAGAATTGTGTTTAATCAAAGTGACATTTCTCAGTGTTGATTACAAAGGAGATATGAATAAAAGGTTCCTGGGGGAACCCAAATGGGTCAGTTCTTGAAACTTTGGAAATAGCAAGAAAGGCACATGTGCGATTCAAAAAAAACTTAATTTTTGCACTGGCACCCAAGGAGGAGCTGTTGGAATGCAATCTCAAAATTTAGGAAAATGGGGGGTTCATGCTAAGCATTTTTAATCTCATTAAACCCCCTCAGAATATAATCAGTTTTTCTTGGTAACCTGTTCTCTCTTGGTGAGTGTTTGTCATGGGATTGAATTTTAAAATGATATAAAATGAGATGACATACTCTTGATGAGTTTGAGTCTGGTCTTAGCCAAGTTCTGTTTAAACAATCAGAATTATTGAATTAAAGATTGGGTTAAAAGTCCTGGTAATTACCTGTTTTCTAATTCAATCCTTCAAGAAGATTGCTTTGCACATCTTAGGGCTTGGTTTTAACCTGCAGAATGTACTATGGCTCTGACCTTATAAATAAACAGAATATACCAATTCTAAGTGAAGAAGGGACTTGGATTATGTTGGATTAAATTGTTCTAGGCCCTTCTGCATTTCCAGGGTTAAGGTTATGGACTGGTGTTAATTTGCAGCAGGAGAAATATGTTTTCTCTGTTGGGGCAAAGAAAGAGAGCAAAGGGTCCAATCTATACCAGGAGGAGAGTTAGCAGAAATGTATCTTTTCTTACAGACTTGCCGTAAAAAACTGTAGAGAGCATTCTACCAATGGTGTTTTCCACCTTCACTCTCTCTTATTTTGTTTCCATATATTGCAGATCAATTTCTGCCATTTTCCTCAATACACTTTGCTTTGCCTTTAAAAAACTTTTTCTACCTTTTTGGGATTTTCCCCCCCCCCCCCCCCACTCTGTTTTTGCAGAGAACTCTACAGTCATGCTGAAAAAAATTGACCTCCTCCTACATAAATGTATAAACATAAACAATACCTTTCAGTAAGAAGCACCTGGATGTTACTTCTTTAAAGCTTTCACAAAAAATGCATTTCTGTAAAATGTTTTAAGAAGATTTTTTTGGTTTATGTGGGTTTGTCACAGTAGCTTTTAAGTCTGTATCAGGATTGCATCCTTGAAATGAACCTCTCAAGTTGGATTTTGGCTCTCATTGTGAAGAGACTTCAGGGTGCTGAAGCTTCAGGAAGGAGCCCTTCCCTGCAAAGCTGGACAGGATATTCAGTTTGATGTATTTAACTAAATCTGCTATGCCCTGATGTGAGCTCTGAGACCCTTTATGTAATAAAGGCCCAAATACTGATCTGCTGCTGTCAGTATGATATGAGCACATCCCAGAATTCTCATATGTGCGTTGAAGTTAGTTCATCTTTCATGTTTTGGCCACAGGGATTGCTAAACACATTGGTTGGGTTTTTCTTTCTGATTTTTGTGAGAGGATAGGAACTTTACATCTTAAAGTACGTTGCTACGCAGCAGCGAAAAATGAAAATGCTCTTCTGTACTCCAGGGTTTTCTTTGGATGCTCCTATTTCCAGTCAAACTCTCTGAGAGTCATGAAGAATGTCAGGACCTCAGGTAGCTCAGGCACACTCCTTTGGAAAGTTTGGGAAACAGCCACTGAAGCTTCTAATTTAAAAACTGTCAGTTACAAATTGATTCAAAACTTCTACGTAAGTTCTAGTTAAACGAATCATGTAATTATATTTTCTTAAAAGTTTTAGTTGAATGGGTCAATATTTTTATGTACAAAATCTCTCCAACTGTATCATCGAGTAACATGATTCCAAATCTTTTGTCACTGAAGATAATTCTAGATTCATTAGTCCAAATACTCAAGTACAAATAGCATGCATGAGGCAGAAGTGGCACTGAACAAGAAAAGGAGCTTTGCTTCTTCCAGTAATATGTATTAAGCTGTACAATTATGTATTGAGCTGCATTTCACCTTTAAATGAAACCATTTTGCTATGGCTCTGGCAAAGGATTCTCTTCTTGCAGTTGCTTACAAACTCTAATCCTTGGCACATTGGGACAGTTCTACTCAATAAGTGTGCTATTTTCAGGGGTTCCAAACTCCACTAGACCTATCACTAGTGGTATGCCATCTGCTTCCAAGAGTGTGGCATTTATCCTTGGAATATCTTCTGTGATTAGGAGGGGCTCAGGACTTACTTGGGAAGCTCCTCTTCTACTAATTGCAGTCCCAGAGAAAATTGTGTTGGGGAACCTCCTTATCAAGATATTCCAGAAGCCAGCAGAAATTCAAGCTGAGCCTTGCAACTAATAACTGATAAATCAAATTTTAATATTTCTTACTTTTTTTTTAACATTTAATATTTCTTAATGAAGGGGTGGTGGCATTAAGAAATTTTTCTCTTAAGCTTGAAACATATGATTTGATGATATTTCATACACAAAACTTGTTACCAGATATTAAATGTGTAAATGGTAAATGCTGACGTATTTAATTAATGTCACCCACAAGAACATTTCCAGTACTAGACTGATAATTTGTTCAGCTCTACTGCCTTAGTACACTTACTTTAATCATATACCTCTTGGAGCTGAGACATTTGAGTGAAAATCTGTTTTAATTGCTGTGTTAATGTGTGCATGGTACTGATGCTGTCCATGATTACTATACTTAACCATGCCTTTAATTGGATGTTTTAATCTTCTGTAAAGGCTTTTCTATTATTTAGCCTCTCCACTTTTCTCTCTCTTGTCTCTGTGTACCAGGTTTCACTGGCTGGTTAACTTGAATTCAGCAGTTGTCTTTGTCAGCATTTCTTACATCCAGCAGTCTGTGGCCAGGAACCTTGGCTTTCTCATCCCATTTGTCTCTGGGCTTATGGCTATGATCACAATTCACATGGTTCGGGGTGAAATGATTTACAAACCCAAAGCAGGTAAGAGATAACTCTTAGGAAATACCTTTACTTTCACAGAAGAAATCAACCTGCATATCTGAACTATTTCTTCCATAGCTCTACCCTGTTTGCTCAGAGGTCCTTGCGGTTTAGCCCTCCAAAATCTGTGTGTGAGAAATGATACCCACCCTCTGTAAAGATCAACCTGGAGATTCTGAGTAGGCTGTAAAAGTAGGAAGCAGTGTCTGGTAAACTCACTCATGTTTTCTGTCGTGTCAGGGCACAAGTCACAGCCTTTGCCTGTGCAGGAAGAGCTGTACCATGCCTGCTGCTGGTGAAATTGATTTTGTCACATTTGGCTCAACCTTTTTTCTGCCCAACCCCTCACATTCCAAAGGAAATGAGATAGCCATGACCATCTTTGAGACCAGGTCAGATGGGCCAGGACACAGCCATGCTGCTGCTTTGTGGAGCTCTCTGCTGGGCTTGTCATGGGGCACTCCATGCATCTTCTAATTTCAAACCTGACTGGGCTCAAACCTTGCAGAGCAGTAACACCAAGTTACTGCTTCTTATTCCCTTTTTTGGGAATGTCCAATCTCTAGTGTAAGGCAAAGCAAAATAACATTTCTCTAACCTAAAACATTTCAATGAATTAAGCTGATACTAAATTTTCTGTTACTTTTTACTTACTTCTGAAACTAACTCTGCTTTGAGAAGACCCCCAGGTCCCACCTGTTTTCTGGTTCGCTTCTTAATCAAGTCACTCTGGAATTCAGCACTTTTTTTTCTTTTAGTCTTCAGATTTGGTCTTAAAATTATCTAGGTCTGAAACTTAAACATCACTTACAATGAGTGGTGAGAATGGTTGCCTAGTACAGTCCTACAGAAAAATAAAAACTCTATGAACTCTACCAACTCTGCTATTTCAGATTTTTTTCCATAGTGGAAACAGTCTGCAGGTTAATACTACACAGCCAGGGAGTTTTAAATGTTATCTAATAAAATGCCCCTACTTAGTATTTTAAAGCAAGTGCTTCCAGTAGGTGTCAATGGACATTTCTAGAAAAAAATTTCCACATCAGAGATAGCAGGGAGATGTTTTCATTCTGCAATCTTACTTCGCCTTGGTTTTTGGAAAGTATTTATTTATAGATACCCAACTTATTGCAGTGTTTCAGCACTCAGAAAAGCAGAGAAGTGCCATAAGCCCTATTTGCATGGATGGCAATTTGCCCAAGGTAAATGAACCTGCATTTCCAAGCCTGATGCCAACAGTTTTGTGCTCATTTTACTTCTATTCCATCTACGAAGCATCTATTCCATCTACTGAACCCAGTAACCAGTTTTTAAGTTTTAAAATGTCAAATACTCTACTGGAAACCCCTCTTCTGTCTGGCATATTACTTGGAAGCTCTGAGATAAAAATTCTGTGTTTGAAATTCATCCATGAAAATTCTCTTACCTCATCAACTGGTTTTTAAACTCCTTTTCCTTCTTACTTTGCTGCTGCCCTTCCCTTTCTACTGAACTGCATTAGCCATTCAATCCACAGTCAATAAATGGAAAGAAAAAACAAAGGAAATTAGTGCTTTACCCACTCAACCAGAGAAACACATTGTGGTGTGTTAAATAACTGGTAACAAAAGGCACTCTTCTCTGTGGCTGTTGGACAGGACTGCTTTTGTAACAATTAGGTTGTGGGTTAAAAAAAAAAAGTTTTCAAACCAATCCAGCCTGTTGCTACCTTTTCCCTCCCTAAAAACACATAAAGGTGAGTATATTTTCCCTCCCAAAGTATTTTGTCTTGGTTTGCTTATTTTGGCAGCAGGCAAAAACATACCTAATATACCTAACATATCTAATGTCTCTGATTTTTTGCAGACAGCTCCCTGCTGACGACTTTTGGGGTAATTTTTAGTGCCCTGAAGACGTGCTGTGTGAGGTATCGCTACTTCAGCCTGGGCACGAGCAGCTGGCTGGACCACGCCAAGGAAAACCACGGTGGCCACTACAGTGAGACTCAGGTGGAGGGCACAAAGTCACTCGCCAGGCTCTTCCCGTTGTTTGCTTTCCAGATCCTGTACAGGACGTGCGTTATGCAGGTGGGTGCACAGCTTTTAAACAAAGATCTCACAGTAGATGGTGTCACATTAATACCATGTCTCTAGGTATGGGGTTTTGTCGCCCTGTTTTTCAGCCTTCTGATTCTGTTTGCATTTTTGCTAAGGAGTTTCTCACGCATTTCACATAAACAAAGTAGTGTTTTTTGTGACTGTCCTTTTTTGTTTCTTCATTCCATTCTTGTTAGAAGAGGTTTTGATGGACTTTTACCTGAACCAGTGGAGTTGGAGAGGAGAGGACCTCACTGTCCAATCCATGGGGTTCCACAAAATTGTATATAAGACAGAAAAGTAAAGACTTCCCTCTCTCTTTCCTTTCACCTCACTATGTGTCTGCATGTGTTCCTTTTGTGCTCGCTAGCGACAGGGTTTTCTTCTAACTCTTGCTTTGCCAGCTGAGAAACATTGCCAGAGTACTTTTAATTGCCTAAGAATATACAGTCCTATAGCCTCTGATCTCCTCAAATAACAAAAATTGACTTGGTCAAGACTCATTAAGAAGCTTGTGTGACTGCTTGCTACTCCTTTCTTGGAACCTTTTTTCTGGCTGAACCATCCCGTGTGAGAGTCCTGCGCTCCTCACGCTGCCCTGTCACGGCTGCCAGCACTGAGACTTGGGCTCAGTGCTCCTGAAAAACATAATTTTCCAATTTCCTTGAAGTTCCATCACTTTTGGGAGGAGGTAGGAAGTCTTTATTTGCTGTTTTGGTTGCCTGTTTCTCCTACTGTTTTGACAGGCTTGTGTGGCTGTTGTTCCTACCGTGGAAGTGGGTGGGTTTCCATTTGTGGAAAGCAGCAGTCCTTTCACAGCCCCTCTGTCAGGCTGTGTGGTTCTTTTCACTTCTGAGCGTGTGTGTGTGATATAAATGTAAATGTGCCGAGAAGCTCCCTAAGCTGACATGATTCCTTTCGGATTCCTTTCTGTCCGGATGATCCTGGCTAAGCAGGAGTTGGAGGTAGCTTAACCTTTGGCAACTGGAATGACAATTTTATGAGCTGGCTCGGAAATTCATTTTTAGTCGTTGGTGTTAAAATGCTGCTCAAGGAAATTCTTACAAATATTGTGGCATATACTGCTTCACTGACACTTCCTCTTGCCATCACTCTATGTTCCCATCCATCTGCCTCGTTCTTTCTCCTCTTCCCTCCCCAGCTCCTCCCTTCCCCCCAAAAGCAGAAAAAAATCCCAAGCAAACAAAAAAACCCCATTCAAAATCAACAAACACATGAACAAAGTTATGCATTAGTGACCAGATGAAGGTTCAACAGTTATTATCATTTATCAAGTTCATAATAAAGCAGTTATCTAGAAAATATAGATGTCTTTCCACTGCTGAAAGAAATTAATCCTTTGGAAGAATTTCCAATAAGTTTAAGGCTCTTTCTCAAACTAAGAGATAGATCAGTATCTTTTTTGTAAAGATTAATAGCATTTTCTTCATATTAGGTTAACAGCTTTCAGTGCCTGTGATTCACATTGATGATATTTTAATTCCTATTAAGAAGTCAATTTGTATTAGCAATAGGCATTGGAATAAAGGAACCAACAAAATTTGACTCAGTTCTAAACACACATGGTTCTGTTGCTATTTATTCTCCCTTTTACAATTTATATTTCCTTTTGGAGGTGGAATGTAGGTGAAAAATATTTTTAAGAGCTAGCCTTTGAGTAATTCTTGAGCACTGAACAGAGAGTGGGCAGAGTTGACTATAACCATTGATGAGAGCTCAGTTAATAACTATACATTAATTTTTACATGAGCTCTGTTAATAACTCTACATTAATTTTCAGACAGCTATAAAGCAGCAATATTCAACCTGGGTTTGAAGTCACCAGTCATATTGAAGAGTGAGCAGGATGCTGCAGGAATCCAGAACTCACTAGAAACAGAGTAAAGAATCCAATTCTAGGTTGACTTCTGTCATGACTCTACTCTGTGAATTGCTCAAGCTGGAGTTTCCCAGTCTGTAAAATAGAGTGGATTATGGCTCCCTGCTGCATATGAAATTAGTTAATCAAGCTTCCTCAGAAATAAACCCAGACCAAAAAAAAACCTCTAAAAAAATCTATAAATCTGTTAGGAGAAACCATCAGGATTTTAATTTTACACTTTTTAATAAACACAACAGCTCTTTTATATAGCCTCACACAAGCAGGAGGAATTATTTGCTTTTGTAGTGAGTACAAATCTACTTAGTTGTGTATCCTGTTGACTGCCATTGGGAGAATCCTCACCTGCTTCTTTTTGTCTTTGGCTTTCCATTCTCCCAAGGAAAGGAAAGTCCTCTATGCAGGTGCTCTGGCTGTGACTTGCTTTAAGCTGGTTCTAAGGCTGTACCCAAATCTTCATTCCCTGTAGCTTTTAAAGTGCTGGCAAGAGTGTCTTAAGAAGGACTCCTACCTTGAGCACACAATCATAAGTCCAAAACCACTCTGTGCCTTGCAATTCTAAAATAAAGTCACTCAGCATTTTGCTATTTTGAGATTTTGTTCTGTTAAACACTGCCTGGGTGAAGTGACTGAAGTGTTGGATGGAACCATTTAGTATATTGGCTGATGGCTCTAATTAGGGGTGATCAAATAAACTTATAGGCTGCTGCTTAACTTGTTAAACATAGGAGAAAATGTTATAAAAGCTTTCTTCATGAATGATCATTCCTTTTTTGTCAGCAGGTATTTGGTTTGATGTGACTTCTTCAGAAGGAAAAACTCGGAGAGGTTTCCAAATATCGTGAAAATCTTACCCATGCATTGTGGCTTTATCCTTCAATACAGATTCCTTCAGGATATTATCTCCAAACCATGAATTCCAACTTGCACTTCAGTGGATTTGTCTTGCCTGTTGCAGCAATGAATGTGATAAGCATTGTGCCACTGCTGATCCTTGTCCCTATTTTGGAGTGCATTAACTCATGGCTCTTTAGCTCCAAGAACAATGGACATTCTCCAACAATTTACATTGGTATGTATAAAATGCATGTGTTTATACAGTTTTAATACGTCTTCTGTTTTTGAAAGAGAAATTTCAGTGTGATGGATGATCCTAGACAATTATATCTGGCTATAAATGTTAAAATGGACTTGGTTTGGGATGGTGATCAGAAGTAAATACGTTTCAAAGGAATTATTGAAAAAAAAACAATCCTGAAAACACTCAATAGATAGTAAGGAAAAATACATAGATTTTGTGTAGGACAGACTCCTCTGACCAATGAAACTTTTGAAGCACAGTCACAAATAACTAGAGGTCATCCTAAGAAATTGGTACTGGAGAAAAGAAGTATTAACAATTTATGCCTGAGAATTACTTTGTCTTGGCTATCTTCTATATGTTTCTTTATCCACTGGCTTTTGGAAAGTTAATTCACAATCAAAGACTTTTTTAGAAATTAAAAAGTCCTCCAGTTAGTTGCTCAAAATGTTGAGTCTGGATTCAGGTAACTCTGTTATGAATAAAGGCTTTATTTTTCTGTGATTTTTGTGCTATGAGTGCATTGCTGTTAGGACTCCAGCTCATAAGAGGGAAATTGTATTACCATTAGTACAGTTTCTTCCAGACTCCCCAGTTGCATCATAAATGAAATAGAAGTATCTAGGCTAATTCTGTATGTGCAAGAGGCGTTTTTAGAATGGATGAGCAAAAAAACACCATGCAGAAAACTGTGCAAAACAAATGGGTGTGTATCACTGGCTGCTGTTCCCATTGAACAGGATGAATGTTTCACAGGTGGAAGGTTACTTGGAGAGGTACAGCCTTCCTCCCCAGCACTAGAGTTTTTTTTATATATCCAGTACGAGATAATTGTTCAGGTGTTTAATATTTTCATTATTAAAATCCTTATTGTAGGCTCAGTCATGGCAAAAAAGGGATCTCCAAAGATGAAGTGTTGCCTCCTTCTCACAGAAGTGACAAAAGTCTTCACTGTTGTAGATTGACACTAATTTTAGAGAAATTCATAGCCTAGAAGCAATGATAACTTCTATAAGAGTTGGGCTGACTTCTCTTGACACTGATGTGGGTTTTTTTTAATTTATTTGCTTTTTAATTACCCCCAAACATCTTATGTTCTAGGATCTGGAGGGATCCTCTGCAACACTCTTCAGATGTCATCTACATGTAGTAGCAGCAGTAAAGCAGCTTCCATTCTGTATTCACTTAAAACTATTCCCTTTCGTAGATACTCTCATTAAACTTCCTACATTTTTTATCTTCCAGTCTGCACTGCAAACCTCAGATGAAAATATTTATAAACCACTAGTTTCTCAGTGTGCTGCTATTAATTCAGTGCCCCATGGAAGGCAGCACAGTGCGTACTGACACACACAGAGGTATTAATCTGACTAAATTAGCCTAATTAAGAGTGTTATTAAGTTTTATACAAACCAGAAGCATATAACACAGCAGGTTGCAATTAGCCTAGTTTTTAAAATAACATCTGCATTAAAACACAAAAAGCACATTCAGATAATCATTTTCCTTTAAACCCTGGAAATTTCAAGTTAGTATTAATGTTCTATCCTTGTTATGTTGAACAGCAGTAGAATATATGCTGTAGTTTATTCTTAATGGGTTCATTTATCAAAATAGCCTCCTGTTAGGGGTGATAAACTACCTGAGGCATAAAAATACCTGTGAGTACAGGCAATGGCTTTAGATATCCAAGTATATGACTGCACCTGCAAGTATGGTAGACCTCTAAGTGCCAATATTTTTGCCAACAGTTAATTAGGTTCTCAATTATTTTCAGCAACAAAATTGGAAGTATAAATAGGCAGTTGGTGTTAAGCCAGCTTATAACTATATTTTAATTCAACTCTTGTAAGAAGAAGAAGAAATTTAAATAGTTTTCTGGAAATTTTCGTTATGTTAAGAATAACAGTTTTCGAGGATAAACCATGTAGACCATGTTGAACTGAAATATCTGATTACTCTGTATTAAGGGTCTACATAAAAACACTAATCTGTTACTTTCTCTATACTCGTTGGTTTATTCATGAATTAGATATGACTTAAAAAACGTTAAAACTTTAACATGAATTTAGATTGTGTCCCAAATATGTTGAGCATCTGGACCTTTTTATGAAAAACGTGAGTATTTGATAGACTTACAGTTTTTCCACTTTCTTAGTTGTTAATTCGTGGGTTTTTGTTTGTTGAGGTTTGCTTTTGGTTGAATTTTGTTATGTTTTATGCTGCTTGATTTGGTCAGTAATGTAGGGGATTCAGCAGAGAGCTGAAATCATGTGTCTGCTGGACAGCTCTCCATCTGCTACAGGCAAGAGGCTCTAGATGAAATACCTAAGGCATAGAAGTTCTTTCTATAATGTTCTTCGTGCCTGATTCTATTGGAATACTGCCTTAGTTTTGGATTTACTCCATCCCTTAATGATATGGAGAGCAACATTCCATACAGTACACAAAAACCAAGCCCCCAGTCTGATTTGAGGTGATGACCATTCCTCCCTGAGCGTATTCTACTTTGATGAGGAAAGCTTTTTAACTTGCTTCACTCAGGATGTGAGATCAGGACTCACAAAAGTCCAGCATAGCCTTAGTCTCTAGATAATATAAAGAACCTTATTGCAGAATCACCC
>VZRF01014656.1:274400-301892 GCA_013396875.1 Vireo altiloquus
CATATCTCCAAGGTTCTTGGTTTCTTCCTCTGCCACACAAAGTCTTGAAAAAATAAAAGTTGAAATTTTTGGGCACTCGGAGGCTACTTCTTCTGAAGTGTATTGGCTTTTAGTAAGGAAAATGCTTCAAGTACAGCACTGTTAGGAATACTGAACTGCTGGAGGTTTCTTTAGTACCAACATAATTTTTCACTAGGAGAACTCTTGCTTTGGACGACTACAAGAAGCACCTTGAGGGCTTTATAACTGGCTTTGATAAGGTGCATTGGCTGGAAAACGCTGTTGAATTCCCTCCTGTCATCAATTTTCAAGCAATAATTCATTGATATTCTCATTAAGCACTAGAGGAGCCAAAACAGCTTCCAAGGCCAGGTTAGGCAGCAGGGGTAGGATATTTAAAGCTGTGAACATACAGGAAAAATGTGCTAGAGGAGGAGTGTGAGAGTTTGGTGCTGAGAGCAAGAACACAGAGCCCTGCAAAAACATAAGAAGGCTGAGGCCACTTGGCTACCTGAGTTCTTCAGCTCTTCTGCCCTGACACTAAAAAATACAAAGTTGTGTTATAAATATGTGTATGTGTTATAAATATGGCATGGAACAAAAGCTTTTGGCTGTTGATGTTTAATAAGTGCAACAATTAACAGTCACGAAGGCTTTGTGAGAAAAACAGAGTCCACAAGCAACTGTCAAAAGCAACCAAATTCTCCTCACATTATGGCTTAGAAATGCTGACAAATCAGAAGTTTAGTCAAAACCAATGGGAGCTCAGATCATGAGAATAGGTAATTCAGATTCAGAGACTCACTTGGAAACTTTGCTTGCTTTATTTTTCCTTTCTGAGAGGATACAACCATTTCATACTGTCAACCTCAAGAAATATAAAATAATGTATTTTAATAGTATTGTCTGTGCAATGGGTGAAGTGTGGGGTGGATGGAATACTCCCAAGTTTTGGAAGAATTTCCTACTGCCTCATAGTGTTGTTCCTACCCATTCTCTTTTGGTATCTGGAAGGACATTTGCCTTTTCTTTCTCTTCTCCTTTCTTGCTTCCCTCAAACTTCATAAAAAAGTAAAAAATTCTTCCTTGACTTTGGTCTTCAGAAAAGCTTTTCCTCTCTCATTTATTCTGCACTCTAAAATTGTCCCAGTGCTGAGCTGGTGTCCTTTTGCCATATATATATGTAGCAAGCACTCTATTCATGTTTAATTGTTCAGAAAAAAACGATTTGAGGTGGGGCTATGAAGCTGCTTTTGCATTTCTCAGGACTTTTCTTTGCTCTAAACCTATGATGATGCTGTAACTGCAGCCTTGGTGGATGCTCTCTGTGCTCTTCACCCAGTTGTAGGTCACTTATCCGCTGCACTTTCCGTGATGGTCGCTGGCTTCTCTGAAATGCACCGAAAGCACTTCCCTCAGGTGGAGCAGACACTCTCTGAGGAGGTTCTCCTGGTCTCCTCCATGCCTTGCTTCCACTTAGCTCCTCAGTACATCCTGCTTGGAGTGGCTGAAGCCTTGGTAACTCCCTCCTGTAAGTAAAATCAAATAGGCTAAAAGCAAGAGTGTCCTGATTCTCAGACAATTTTATCAGCTTCCTAAAAATAATTACTGTCATCTGATATTTTATCCCTGGCTCTCTTCCACCGGCTTAATGAGCAGATCTGTGCTTTACCTGCTTCACTGAAGCACAATTTGTCTTGCTGGCTGTAACTCAGGGTGAGCAGTGGTGTTCTGGATTAGCTGGAAGGCAGCACAGTCCAGGCAGGTCCCTGGGGGCACAATCCCCTCTTTGGTTTTGAAACTGAACCTGTTTCAGGCAGGGAATGAGCTCCTGAGGTCCCTTCTGAGCTCTCCTGTGATGATTTAATTGAGATGGAACAAAAACACACGTGAGAGCTGAGCTGTGGTTGTGCTCCGTGACCACCTTAAAGGCCACAGCCAGAGCGAGGTGAGGCAACTCAACACCTTCCATTTGTGGGCCCAGCTAATAGAATTATTACATGTTTTTCACAGAGCATATGTGGGCAGGTGACAGTGACAGGTTAACCTAAGAGAATGGTGTAGGCAGCTGCAAGATTTTTGTTAGGGCTCCAGCTGGGAGTCATGGGAACGTGCCTCCACAGATCATCGTGTCTTAGCTTGTGACATGGAGCCAGAGATAAACACTCCTGTTTTTCAGAGCTCAGCTTGTGCCTGCCATCCACACATTATGTAGTCATACACTTGATTGTGAGCCTGAACCTTTTCTGCTTTTCCATAATTTACTTTTCTGTGTCTACACTGACATTTTTGAGGCTTATTTTCCTCTGAGGAGCATGCAGAGTGCTTACCAGTGTTTTACCTTGCAGAGCTTTAAAAAAAAAATAACGTTAATATTATAAAAATAGTCTAAGCAACATTCACTTAGAGACACAGGTAAAGTAATTGACTGGCTGATCTCTGCAGGCATTTAATTCTATGGGTTGTGTGTCTCTTGTTCCAGTACAACCCCAGAAATGTTCAGGTTTTTATTTAAGAGCAAGAAATAACTTCAGTGTCTCAGCTTCATTCTTATACTCTGAGACTACTGAGAGCTGAGGGTCACAGTCTGTCACTAAAAAGGTAATTTTCCCTAGTTTTAAATACTTAGCACTTTCATAATGCCTCTTCATCTGATAGCTCTCAAGTACTTAACTGAGACAGGTTTCTAGGCAGGTAATTTGGTTTCTAGGTTACAGGCTAAGTGTAACTGAAAACTGTGACCTTCTCTGTTTAGCTTAACGAAAAAAAAGGTTAGGAGGTGACTTGCTTACAGTCTTCTCATGCAAAAGCATGAGAAGAATACTGCTGGTAGAATAAGGCTTTTTAATCTGGCACTCTGGGACACAACTGGAGTCCAATGACTGGAAGATTACTTTAGCCTTTAGAAAAGAAATAAAACTCGCTCTTGGGGGTTTTCTTCCTTTCAATAAAAAAAAAAAAAAAAAAGGATTTTTTTAAAGGATTGTGAGAGGAAATTCTTAGGAAGAAAAGCTGTCCTTCCCCATTTAAGAAGAGATTAAGCATCGTGCTTAGAGCTGCAGTGAGAGGTGTGACTTAGGAGCCCAACTGAATGGGTTCTAAGTCTGAACGTGAGACTTGCATATAAAAAGCTGAAGGGAGGTTCCTAAAACAGCATATTGCTGTAGCTGAGGGGCAAATCACAGAAATCAGTGTCTGGCCCTGTTTTTCATGGAGCAAGCAGGCTCTCCACAGGCTGTGACCTCCAGCTGCTGCTGGACAAGAGCCTGGTTTTCCCCCAGGTCCTGCCCTGTATCAGCCCAGTGCAGGGGGCTGAGATACTCTAAACCATCTCCAGCAGCACTGAGCCTCTGCATTCAGGCTTCTGAACTGAGCTCCAGCTTTCTACTCCAATTTGGACTGAGCTGCTGCTCAGGAACCGTTCAGTGGATCTCTGGGGATGTTAATGACAGCCTAGACACTCACAGAGTTGTTTCACCTTTCCTGACATTTTACTGCCTTTCTTTTGCAGAAGGTCAAATTCAATTATCATAATAATTTATCGCACCTGAAAGTACATGATCCAAGCTGAACAGGGAAATGTTCACTCTCTTAAGCAGAGGGAAGAAAGGAGATCTCATTTCTGAAGAGCTTGGTTAGAGAAGTTAGATTTAGCACATTGGTCTCTTTATCTTCATTAGGACCTCTCTTATTGGGATTGTTCAGACTGGAAAAGAGAAGGCTTCAAGGTGACCTAATTGTGTCATTTCAGTGCTTGGCAGGAGCCTACAAGAAAGACAGAGAGAGATTATTTACAAGGGCAGGTAGTGGCAGGACAAAGGGGAATTGCTTCAAACTGAGAGTAGGTTTAGATTAGGTATCAGGAGGAAATTCTTTCCCGTGGGGATGGCGAGGCCCTGGCACAGTTACCCAGAGAAGCTGTGACTCTCCCATCCCTGGCAGTGTTCAAGGCTCTGAGTAACCTTGTTTAATGGGAGGTGTTCTTGCCCACAGCAGTGGGGTTGGACCTGGATGACCTTTAAAGTCTCTTCCAACCCAAGCTATTCTATAATTTGGTTGCTTAGAACTGTTTCTATACAATATGTTTAATTATCTTGTTGATAGGAGTTGTGAATAATCATCTGTTTCAAGTGCATGAGCATCTCTTAGAAGTATATCTGTCTTCAATATTCCTCTACCATTAAGGAAGCCTTAAAAATAAAATAAAACAATGGTGTTGTTCTCCTCCAGGAGCCTTTGACAGGCTGAATTTGTAACCCTAGCTTGGTTTAAACCAGGAAACTACAGCTCTGTTAGTTAGAGGATATATTGGGGATGGCTTTGCCCACTGATGAAATGCAATAGTCTCCAGGGGGAAATGCAGCAGCTGTTTAATCGTTCCCAGCAGCACTGTGGGGAAAGGGAGGATTGGAGCAGGCTATGGAAACAGCAGGGGTAATTTAGGTAAGTAGGATGCAATTACCCAGGCTGAATTTGACCAAGATGCATGTTTTGCATCTTGAACAACCAGAAACTTTAAAGTCTTTTAGTGGCTCAAGTTGGCTGTACAATGCTGCATCTACAGATGGTGTCCCAGGCTCACCTGCTTTCTCCTGCCCTCAGGCTTCTGGTTCCTATTGTGACTGAGGGAAAAAAAACCACTGCCCATGGTATTTTTTCTTTCATATATTTTTCAAAGCTCTCATTTGGACGTCCAAATTAAAAACAGTGAAAGGTGGTGGTTGCAAAGGTTCATTTGTGTTCAGATTTGCTTCAGGCAACTCAACATCCAAACAGGATCCTCTGCTGGCAAGTTTTTCAAGCTGGAGGTCATTCTAATTCAACTAATAAAGCAGGTGGGGAGACTCTGGGGTTGGGAGAAAAAGTGTGGGTAAGAACTCAAGGAGTGAAATTAGAAAACAAGAGTTTTTGATGATCAGTGGAAATTGCACAAAAAGAGCAGCTATCACAAAGTCTTGCTGTTACAGCCAAATTACAGCTGGTGGGATTATTTATAGTCATCCATGCTACAACAGCATGCTACAGCTTCCCCTCACCACCAAAGCTGTTGCTGCTTCTGGTTTAGCCTTCTGGCAAGAAAGTGAAGAATAAGGTCTTAAAAACGAGCCAGTGAGCCTGGGGGTTGTGCTGTGGGGAAGAGGAGCATTGTCCAGCCTGAAGGTAAAGCAAGCTAACCCTCCAAATGAAGGCAGAGCTCCAGATTTTGGAAGTATTTACCAGTGGCTGTGCTGCACCAGCTCTGGGATAGAAGGTCCTGCTGTTGTGCAGTTAAATATCACATCCATTTTCTTTGTGATTACTGACTGTGATGGTGTTTCTCTGCTCTTGCTTCTGCCTGGGGTTTTAAAGGGTGCCAAGAACTGTCTGGGTGAAAGATCTTGGTGTGCTTGTGGAATGTGGGTAGTTGTGTGTGGATGGTTTACAGATATTCATTTAAGCAGTTTATAGGGTACATAGTCACACACTTGATTGCTCTTCTACAGCAAGTATATTCTCTGTATAAAATATTGAAATTCACTAATAGAGATACTTTGATTTTTTTCTGTGTTATTTGTGTCTTACCATCATTTAATTTTTTTTTTTTTTAACTTGTAACTGTATCTGCTTCCTTTCCAAGGTTCCTTACTTTCATTCCGACTTGTGCCTGAAAGAATGAGAGGGATTTCCATGCATTTTTTAGCTCTCTTTAACGGAGCTGGCTGCTTCATGGGAGCTTTCTTTGTTCAGACAGCCCACGCAGGCACTCAAGGTAAGAGTCAGCTCATGATGGGTCTTCCTGAGCAGTTTTCAAATATTATTGATTTGGAGAATCAGGCAGCAGAATTAAAAGGGATGCCAAAGTTTTATTGATTTGCTCTCACAATTAAGATGGAATTAAGATAGGAAATAGCCTTCCAGCTGTATTCATCCAATTTTAATGAGCCATCTTAGTTTTGATAGTCGGAGCAATTAGAGGATGGCATCTTGCAGGAAGTCCTCCTGTCCAATCTTCATACTTCTGCTCTGGAAGACCGAAAATAAATTGGCTAGGAAGCACCTTTTTATGTTCATGAAGGAGTATGTTCATGTTATTCACACTTAAATGGAAGCCCCTGGCCTTGAGAGCAAGATTGGTGCTTTAAAGAAAGGAAAATATTCCTTCCTCTCTGTCCCTCTGTGTTGTAGGGGAAACAAAGTTGGGTTGAGGGTTTCAAAGCAGCCTGGGGACCTCACTCTCCTGGACCCACCAGTTCTCTTCTGCCTTCTTTACACCTCTGTTGGAGGCTATTGGAAGAACCAGATTCTGTGAAAATATGGTCTCAGCATGGGCTTGCCCTTTTGCACACGAATGCTGCAATTCCCAGAAAACTTCCTGTTTCCAAAGGAGTTGGAGATTATTTTTTATTAATATTTCAGATTCAGGGTGTTGAAGTGTATTTAGTGTCAGCCCTGAACTGGAGTTTTTCCTGGATTACTGACTTTCAAGATAAGCCAGGAATTTGTTAAAGTCACTTTTCCTTTGCTGATGAATCTTTGTTCAATATAGAAAAGACTTGTTTCATAAGCAAATTTAACAAGTAAAGCACTTGAGTTCTTGAACTGAGGGACAGGGGGTCCCTTTGTTGGTAAATTTGAAATAGTCCCACCTGCTGGAGGAATATTTTTAAAAATGCCCTCAATAAGCTCTGGTGGAACTGCTACAGAGAACTGTTCTTTAGAGACCACAATTGCATGATACCACTGCAATTGGCACAGCTGCAGGATTTTGTCACTGCTTAGGGTTAAAGTTTTGGGTTCTTCTCTTTCCTATGTAAAGAACCATGTAATTCAAAATCAAGTGCAAGTGGGCGTTTTGAAAGTGTGACAAGAAATTTTCATTCCTCCTTGCGAGATCTGAACAAACAAATGATGCTTTGACATGCAGTCCTGTTTTTAAGTTAAAAAATTCAATTAAAATTTTATTACGAGGTATAAAAAAATCACCTGGAGATGGGTGAAGAACAAGAATGTTTACACAAATGAATCAGGCAAAGAGCTGTTATGCACCATGGCATCCAGTGTGGAGATGTGAGCTCCTCGAATATCCCCCAGTGGAAAATGTTCTTTTTCATTATTGTGGGTTCAGTGTGATATGGGGTCAATGAAACAAACAGTTTAAGAAAGGCTGTGTTACTGATTTTTTTTGTTTTTCCCCTCCAAAGTATGGAAACTGTTAATTTTTATGAGATTGAAATATTTAGTAAAACTGACATATTTTACTGCAATTTGACTTTGGAAATGATTAAATAATTGTAAAATAATTAAGCATAATGTCAGCACCAAAATATTTTGCCTGTGTTGTCACTATTATGCAATTAATTCCTTTACAGAGTATTTCTATACAAAGTGATAGAGGAAACCAATTTTTGCATTTAGTTTGCCATTCAGTAGATTTTTGTCTAGTTTTCTATCAAGGTGCTTAATTATTTTTCTGTGAGTCTGTATGAAATCATTTGATTGATTCAAAAAAGTAAATGTTCTTTTCTTGCCAAAAATACTGTTTTAACAGAGATTGCAAATTCTTATCCTGGCTGAGACCAAGAAGGCTGAACTCTCTAAATTCTCCACAGGCTGCAGTTGCCACATTCTAACCCGAATTGCTCAAGATTTTTCAGCAAACTGAAAAATTTCCTTACTAAAATATTCTTCACTCTTAGAAAGTTGGGTGGAAAACTTCTCAACTTAGCTTTTGGTTTGGTTTTTGTTGTTTTTTTTTCCCCAGAAGCTGTAACTTCTGTCTTTGTCCAACTTAGTCAGACCTGCTGTTCTCCTAGGTGGGATTGACTGCACCTGAAAAGTCACTCTGGAATTTCCAAGGGAAGCAGTGGCAGCCTGTATTCAGATTCAGGTGGAATAACAGGAAAAGTCCTCTGCAAAACTTGAAAAGCTTTAGGGAAAATAAAGTGAAAAAATGCTCAGTGATTGCTCCGTTGCTCTAGCTAGAAGAGTGTTAGAGATTACTTGCCCTATTAATATGTAAACAACATATTACTGGGCTCTCACTTCTTATTTTTAAAAATAATTAGGATCTCACTTGGTATCTCTTTCCCAGTGCTCCTCGCTCGGATGAGATGAGTTATTCCAAGTCACCACAGTTCATTCAATTCACATCTTGCAAGTGGTGGTGGTTTTCCTGTAAGTTCATTTGTGTCATAACACTCCTCTGCTCATCCCAGGCTGTCCTGCTGGCTCCTACATCAAAGCAGGTTTGGGATCAGACTTTTGCAGGTGGAGATAGGCTATAGCAAAACAAAAAAAAACCTCATTTTAAGCTCAGGTTTGGTTTTCTCCTAGTTTGGTAGGAAATGTTATATACATTACTTATTTTTGTTCCGTCTATATTTTTTCCAATTGTGCTTCTTACAGTGGACTTTGGTGGTCACGACAATCAGCAAAATAATTTTTTAAAAATTTATTAAAAACTAGTGGTCTAAAGATGACAGTGCTGTAGGGAACAAATTTGTGACCTCTCTTAGGTCAAATAACAGTCCAATGACACAAATTAAGCTTTTATTGCTCACATTTGGTATTTTTTTTTTCAGATCTGTTTAAAGAGCTTGTAAATATTCTGTATCTGGACAATTTATGGAACTGAGAGTATAGCAAACCAACCTGAGCCCTTTTTTTTCTTCCTAAAAAAAGCTCGGCTAATTTGCTAATTTATTTATATTGGAAGAGCAAGTTTCTTCTCTTTTTCTGAAAGAGAGGATAGTGTTCATGAAATGGTTCTGTAAGATTTAACAAGGCTTAGTGAGTGACTCTTGGGCTATGAATGCTTTTGTCTTGTCCCATGATTCTTTTTTCACTAAAAGCTGAGCCAAGACTATTTCTGGTTCTCCCATCTCTGAGCAATGAGACCATGTTTTCCATGTTCCTACAGCGAAGTAGATCCTCCAGTGTGTATTTTGAAGTGTTGAAGCACAGAGGGTGTTGACAAAATTTAAGCATTTTTATATCCTATTTTATGTCACTAGTTTAGAATTTTATTTGGGTTTTTATTGGCAAAGTTGATCAGATATCAGTCACAGTCAAAGCTGCATTAATCATTTTTAACGCATCTATGGAGGATGGTGTGAATATGATAAAATAAGACTTTTTTTAAAAAATCTGACGAGTGCAAACAGATGATGGGTGACAGTGATATTTTCAGTACAAGCTGGGAAACTGCTTTCTTTTGGATCTCTTACCTCTCCTAACATTTTAACGGAAGAAGATGCAAGACAAAACCTGTCCTCCTATGCCAATCACTTCGGAATATATTTCTCTAAAAATATTAATATAAATATGTAAGAAAGAAATAAAAATAAAAAAAAAGGTCAGAGGAAGGAAACTGCCCCAGACACAGATTTCCTGCTTGTATTTAGAGAATCACTTAGGGGTTTATCGTTTGAGTTTAGGTTTTTTTGGGTTTTGTTTTAGCTTGGGTTTTGTTGGGTTTTTTGGTTCTTTTCTCATTTTAGTCTTGTGTGATTCTAAATACCAAAGATGATAAAGCTAAAGGATATTTCTTGCAGTCCAGATGGTGACGTCCACTGGTGCCTACTTAGCTAATAGGGATTAGAAGGAGAGTGAGACTTTAATTTGAATATGATTAAACATTAAATATATACCCACTAAGTTGATGAAATGAAGGAAGGCAATACAAACCTTTTCTAAACTGTGAGTTAAAATATTCCCTATAAGCATAGCATGGGTTGCAGGATAGCTGCAAAAATGCAGGAATGGAGTTACAGGATAGAGTAATTTCTGGCATGTGGCTGTCTTGTCTTTCAAGGTTTTCCCCATAATAAAATATGATAGAGTTATTCAGCAAAAAATCCTGGATGCCTCCCTGTGCAACTTTCCCTTGAGCTCTCCGAGGGTGCCATCATGGTAGCAGATATGTTGTGTGCACTTATATTTGACAAAGACTGGCTTGCAGCCCTTTTCAGGTTTTCTTTGATGGCTGCTATGGCCAGCAGCTCCTTGTTGTCAGTCATCCACCAGAAACAGCCCAGGAAATTTTTTGTCCATATCCTAATCACTGCTTCACCTCCACCTCTGCCTGTTTTGGTACGATCAGTTGTTTTCTCTTGGTATTGTATAATATTCCTTCTTCTTGAACTTGAACTGAGTGATTTCTATGTGAAATTGATAGGACTCCAAAACGTCAGTGAAATTTTACCAGGAGCTTTATTTCCATGATTGTAGAACAGGAGCTGACTCTGCCTAGTCTTCATTTTTCTAAATTGTTCTAAATTTGCCATAAAATACATAACCAACTCACCTCTAACCAGTAGAAAAAGCCCATTTAAAATAATGCACCTAAAGGAAACTTCTGTTTCTTTGTGATGATTCATGCTACGAAGCATTTCTATTGCTGGAACAAAAATGGAAAATCGGGAGCTTGTTGTGGAAAGTTAATTCCCAGCGAGCAATTATCTGTGTGACAAACCAACCCTGTAATTGCCACTTCTGTTGGCAATCTCCATAGAAAAGTAAAGGATGCACAGAGCCCAAAGGCAGTTTCTTTTGGGGGAAAGTGAATTGTTAGCACATTGCAGGCTGACTCAGGGATGGGAAGGTGTTGGACTCTTCAAAAGTAGCCATGCCCAAGGTGCCCAATTCCAGCAAAACCAAAAAAAGTGGCCCAGGGGAGCCCTGATGTTCATGGCTGAGAAGTATAAAAGTATAAACCTGAAAGTATATACCCCAAAGGCAATCAGTGGAGGGTGCTGGAGTCTGCAGACAGCTTGTGGGAGGTGTTTGTGGGCTCACAGGTGAAAGCATCTTAAAGGGAGTTTAGGTGCTTGGAACACATGGGTGATGTTTTAGCACAGATGACTCTTCTCTCAGGACTTCAAGCAGAGGAGAGGATTCCTTGTAGAGTAAAAGTAGAAGTAAATGTAGTCCAGGCTTATCCCCTCTTTCATGGAAAAAAAAATATTTAAAAGGAAAATTAATGAAAGAATCAAGAGTGAGAAGTAATCTTTTCTCTTTTTTGGCTGAAAATAGGAAATGGTTATATTAATTTTTGCTGCATCCACCGATGAAAATGTGTGTTTGGAAGGATTATAATCTGGATATCCTTAGGACTTTTGCCATTCTTTTTCCTCCATAGAGGAAGTCCTACCCCTAACAAACCTTGTTGTCCCTGAAGGAAAATTATGCTTTGATCCTACCAGTTGCTTTGGACAGAGGAGGAAACTAGAGTGGAAAAAGTGTGTCCTACGGCAGCTGGAGCCTTGCCATATCCTATCTGATTTTGTCCCTGTCTGTGCTCTTGCTCATTTGGATTTTCCAAAGGCTCTCTGTCATTATCCTCACTGTTTAAACACTGGCAATTCCTAAAAGAAGCCAGGGAGGAGGCAGAGCAAGGATCTTTGACCCAGGCCATGGAGGAGACCCAACAGAGGGAAGAGAAAAATCCAGATCTCCTGCTGGCTGGGCTGCCCTCCTCCCCCCATGGAACCAACAAGCCCCAATTTTTATCCCATGGCTCTATCAGTGATAAGGCAGAGAATGGTGCAAACGGACCTTTGAAGCTCAAAAGCTGCAAAAATTATTTTTATTAATTTTTTAAATATATGTTTCCTGTTCAGGTTCCACTGTAAATGCCATTCCATTAGGAAGCTCCTGCTGCTCCTGTAGGAAGCCCAGCTGAGGGGAATAACCTAGCAGACAGTGTGAGCTCTGCTTTGACAAGCTGCAGTGCAGACCCCCGTGCATGTTTTCTCTCTCATCACATCCACATGCTATCTCTCTCTCTCTCTGCCTTCTATTGGCCCCTGGGGGATGCAAAATGAAAAACTACCTGATTGTGAATGATGACAGTAAAAGTTTATAAGCTACTAAAATGAAGTTACAGCACCTAGGAGCTCAGTCAACTCACAGTGTTAGATGAGAGGCTTTTAAAACTGGCTCTGAGATAATGCTACAAAAGGAAGGGAGCAGGCAGAGGTGTGGTGGTGCTGCTCTGTGACAAGCACCAAGGTAACAGGGCATGGAGAGAACTTTGCAGGAGTTTGGGAAAACTGCTGCACTGATGGCAGTTGTTTTCTGTTAATCCCAGGAGAGTTAAAGGCAACAGCTCTGAAAAGAAATGTGTTAACAGCTCTAAGACACAGAGGGAAGAGAAAAATGTAAATATATGAATGTGTGTTTGGCAGGGTGTAATCCTTTGGTGTCTCTTCTGTTCTGTGGAACTGCTCTTTGTCCCTAATCAGAAAAATATTAGCAATCTAAGGATGGCATTCAATGGGTAAAAGTGGCGTTAGTGGCCAAAAGATCTGTTAAGGCTATCAGGTTTTTACAATATAGCTGTGGTAAGAAGGCTGGCTTTCCTTCTTTCCCCGCTAGGTCATTCAAGAGTAAATAGTCACACTATTGAGACAGGCAGGATTTGATACTAGACTTTCATGTAGCAGAGAAAGGTGGCTTTGGGCCTGTTGACGCTGGCATAGTTCAGATCAGGGGTGTGCTTTTAATCTCAATCTCTTGGTAATCTCTGATTTGCATCACAGAATGATCTTGGAGCATGAAAACAACTGACTTCCTTTTAGATGGAAAAAAGTTGCTCATGTCTGATGTGTTCCAGCAGCTAGTGGGAACTGTTCTGATGTGAACCCCCCTGAGCTGTGGAGAGTGTGGACATCACATTCTCAGCACCAGCTATTTCACACTCTGCATTCCTTCATTAATTGCTAAAGAAGACAGTCTATCTACCTTCCTCAAACACAATAACTATCCTGTATTCCCAAATCATGTAAATGGCCATCACACCACTGTATAGGTCTCTGATATTCTGTAACTCCAGTTTCTTCTGTAAGGCCTGTGGCTAAAGTGGTTTGATGGTTTTGTCGTAGTTAATTGTGGCACTTCAGGTGCTGATTTTCTCCAGGGAGGGGCTGGCTTTGTTTATAACCATTTTGGTTTCTGTAGTTATTTGCCACCTGAGCTTGTTTGCAATGAAGGACCCTGAAACCATTACAGCCACAAGCTGGAGTGCCCAGGAATAGCAGGGAAGCCTCTGTGTGTGTATAGGTGGTACTGTCCTCTCCTGAAAGGAGTGCCAAAATGGCCCAGACACTATTGCCAAAAACCTTGGTTGAAAAAAGCTCTGATTTGTGTAAATAAACACTGAGTGAAAGAAAAGGACACCTTACAGGCCTGTGGCTAAAGGCAGCTATAAAGAAAGGTAAAGTAAATTGTCAGGTAGTATCTTGGTAATGGAGCACCATCCAAGGCACTGAGTGAATGCTTTTAATGTTCTGAGTTTTCAATATACTTTTTAATCCTTTTTATTAAGAAGAGACTCTTAAAACCGTGAGAGATACAAGTAGGGATTTCTCCAGACCACCTTAATTCTAGCCCATCCTAAAATTTTCACAGCTGCATTTCATTTAGCTGTGTTCACAGGATAATACAGATGGAAGGTGGTCCAGTCATTACAGCAGTAGCTGTGCAGGATTAGGTTTTTCCAGTGTGCTTCAGATTTATTAGGGAAGTTCTCCAGTATCTTTAGATCTCTACTGCCTGTCTGCAAAGCAAGAGGAAAAGTACACTAGGCTCAAAAACCCCCCATGGATGCTGTGAGAATGAAGTCTGTATCAGTGTCTGAGGGGGGAGTTCAGAGCACCTGAGGGAATTGTGTCTAACACTAAGTTATCTTCACGTCTTCCACATGAGCCACGTCTCATGCTGCAAGGCAAACTAATCCTACTTCAAATATCTCCTTTACCAGGCAACTGGTTTCCACACTTGCTGCATGAAGGTAAATTGGAGAGATTCTTCTTCTTCTTGGCTTCCTTAATGCTGGTGAACACCCTGGGGTTCTGGACCATTGCACACAGGTACGTGTGAGGAAATGAAAGCTTGATGTTTCATTTGTAGGTGCAGGTAGAAATTCTTGTAAATTCTGTGAACTAATGTGTAATAAAAGAGTTGGTAGTGATAGATTATACTATCACTAGAGTATAGATAGATTATATTATCACTGGAGAGAGATTTCCCAGCAAAAATGTGGAGAGGTTTAAAAGAAACCACTGATGTAATTAGGCTTAAATAGTTAAGGGGTCTCATTAATATAAAAAAACCTCAAAGAAAGAAGAGCATCATATTCTTTATAGAAAGGTGTGAATTTGTTGGTATGGGGTTTGAATGGGAGCCCAAAGATATATTGGCCATGCAATGCTGACCTCCACTGCCTTTGGTTGTGTACCAATTCCTAGCAAGCATTTCTGCTCTCTCAGTGACTTCACATCTTCAGTGTAGGACAGCAGGCAGAAGGTTGTTGTCTTGGTTTGAAAGACAGGTGTTTGTTGAGGAAGGCAGGAGCCTCCCTTGGAATGGAAGATGCAACCTCTTTCTTTCTGAATTATTATAATTTTGAAATTGAGGGGCTTTCAGGCAAAGATATGGGGAATAGGAATAGTTCTTCACTAATATATTTATATAAAACAAGGCAAAAAAACCCCACTGATTTGAAATGACAGTCAGATATGACCTGACACCCTGTTAGCCAAGGTAGCAGTGGCAGAGCCATGAGAGGGTGGCTGCAGTCCTCCTGAAGTGATGGATGTGGTTCTGTTGAAGCAGTGATCCTGGAGAAAGGTCTGGTCTTCCTCAGAAGGTCCAGTGGTAACTCTGTAGCTCCCATCCTCAGGAAATTCCAGTGGAAATAAATAAAATAATAAAATAATAAAAAAAATAAATAAAATTGGTTTAAACTCAAAAAAAGTTTCTACTACACCTTAACACATTTCTATGAGGGAGTCTGTTGACCTCCAATCTTCCTAAAAATAGAAAACCAAACTTTTAAAACAATTTACTTCAAATTAGCATTCCACTTCAGAATCAAGGTAACTCATTTTTCAGTAAGACAACCAAAACTTACAAGAAATACAGGTTTTGAAGTCAAATGTAATTGTTTCTTTCTTTTTTTTGTGAATAAAAACATTCCCAGAGGGGAGAAAAAAGGGTGAGAATTGTTCAGATAAATGCTGATTTAGACATGGAGGGAAATCAGACTTTAAAACTCTGAGTTAGAAAAAATATAACAAAATTTCTCTGAGGGGGAAAAAAGCATGTTTGTTATTTTTTTTTTTTAAAAGACACAGAACAGGTATTATTAACATCTGCACCCAGTTTGATATTTCTCATCATGATGTTCTGAAAGGCTCTAGGAAAATATGTCATTGTCCTACTTTTTTAGGTGCCTTGAAGTCCCGGACTCAGAAAGCACTCTAACTTAAAAAGTATTGTCTAATAAACAATGGGTGAAGCTAATACATTAAAGGATGATTATTTTGTTATTTTCCTTCTCTATCATCTCCCCCAGATACAAAAATCTGCATCAGGATTGCATCAATGAACTCAGAGGATGTCTTCCTGGAGAAAAACTTTTGAAGCATGAAAAAGCCATCAAGCATTATAATACTGTCCTGGAAAGTTCTCCCATTCTGTCTCCTATGGAGAAAACCTGATACAATTTCACCCTCGTTTGACTAAATTTTGATTGTGTTATCCACCAACTCCCTAATGATAAATTACCCAGCGTACTTAAGTGGAACTATGTCCTGATATTTATGAATTATCTGATGAATGATAATGTTATTTATAAGTTAACAAAATAGCATTCTTCATAGGGTTTGGCCTTGAAGGAGGCTGCACTGTCATAACTCACATCGAGGCCAAGGAGAGCTCACTGCTTGCCATGGCTGATGGAGAGAGGCTTTTAATCTTTGTATGGAAATAGGTATCCACATGTATTTGTACTTGGGAATGGTTAAAAATGAATAAACATGCAGACATTTGTTTGGCAAATTTCCTTGTGCCAGTATCATTTACAAGTAATTTTGAAATCTGGTAGTGGCTGGTTGGTATTTGCAATGGTTGGGAGCCTTGTGTGCTGCTCTTGCTGCTCTGCTTCAGCAAGGTGCTGCTTTATTTTCCCTGTCAGAGAAATGCACACAAGCATGTCAACCTTCTTCACAAATTGCTTTGAGAACTACCAAAAGTAGAAACCAGGTACCAGTCATCCCTCCATAAAGGGTGCCATGAAATATTGGTGCTGAGTCCAGTCTGACCTGGCAGCAACACTGAGATTTGCCATTGCTAAAGGATGACAAAAGGAAAATTGCTAGTAGGAGAATGGGAGGCTGGAATATATCAACATCAAAATTACTAATTGCAGCCCAGTTAAAAGGTGAAGGGAACTTGGAAAAGAAGATTGGGAAAGGGTATATGCATCTGGATATGGATATAGTTTTTTACCAAAAATTATTGGTAAAACGCATTCCAGTTTAAAGATCTGCAGTGTTAAACGCTCCCAAAATTGGCTGATTTTGTTATTGTGGGAGAAGACAATCTAACACTCAACATTTCTTTTTAAAAGTCGTATTACTAAAAAGAGTGATGACAGAAGTGGGATCTTTGTGTGATAAGGAAACCTATTGAACCCGAAAAACTAAAGGAGCACTTTGATACCGAGATGTTCACAGTGGAAGGGGCAGATAAGTCAGAATGCTTTCTAGGTATGAGGAAGGCTCTACCACATATTAAAAGGGTATAATGCACTGAAGTGACATAGTTTGTGAGCTGAAACTGTGAAAGAGCTGGCAAAGGAAATGTCTTGTGCTCCATTAACCACACTTAATGCTGTAACTTTAGGTTAGGCATTGTGGGAGAAAAATATAGTGAATAAACTCCTTCCCAGCAAGGGACAGACTTGTTCTCCCAAAGTGGTTCCCTAAGCTGGGCTGGAACTGGGCTGTGAGAGGAGAGACAGCAAAAGGCTGAAGGATCTATTTTGTGAGGGGGCTGGAAAGTCTGAGACAGGCTAATTTCCACATGTTTGAGTAAATTTATCCATGAAACCTGACAGTTATTTGCTGGTAAGGTATATTCCAAATCATATTTGTACTGCAATAGAGCCAGGTTTGAGGCATGAAAAATACTAGTTTTTTTCCTGAGAAATTCTGGAATACTTGACCTCCATCCTTGCACAGAAAATCTACAGAAATACTGGCTGGAGTCTGCTGACAGGAGGGATGTGATTGCTGTCCATGCTTTTGAGAGTTGTACACACAAGGAGAAAAACTAGGTAATAAAAGGGTAAAATTTAACATTTAGGCTTGTGAATAGGATTGGGCTGGAGATGCTTTTAACAATTAATGATAATTTTTTTTTTTTTAACTGCAAAAGTAAGCGGTTTGGAACCATTTAAATCAAGAACAGGAGAACAAGACACTATGTTTTAAGGTAAAACGTTTCCTCTGCTACTCAGGCTGAATGGCCTCAAACTTCCCAAGACCAGTTTGTTTCTATTTTTTTCTCCTCAGAAACTGAAACATGATGGCAGCAGATAACAGAATTTGAGTTGAATTGTCTGACAAAGACAATTCTGCAAGAAAAAAGAGGATAAGTGAACTCCCCAGATAGGATTTTCCTGGCATGCACTCATGCAAAAGAAAGGCTTTCAGCAATGAAGGAAGCAGCTGGGCAGCCTTCATAAACAAGATATTATTATTATTAATATTATTATATTATTATTATTATCCACTGTGTACTCTAGAACACAGTGGTCAGAAAGGGCTTTGGGACCAAGAGCTGACTATGAAAGCTCCCTGCCTTCTTCACATGGATTGAAGGAACACTTTTTTTATCAGATTTAATAAGCAGTTTGGCCTTTTGGATGGATGGCAGAAGAAAAGGGAGCGCTGGTTGCTGAAATTTGGCTTAGTTCAGTTGGTGGAGCAGAGGAATCCACGTGCAAAAATCTATCAATCAATCTCACTGCTATGACAGAGCAATTTAGCACTTAGAACCAACAGACAGGGATTTTTCTTGAACTGCAGCATCTAGGACTCCATTCAGAGCTGATGGAATCTTTTGTACATGCAGGGCGCTGCCTAAATTATATAAATCTTGTGCCAGCACACAGTGAAATCAGTATAAAGGACTCTAAAGATTTGGTCTCGAGTTTGAAGGAAGAAGCTTTCCACTTCTGAAAAATTTAGTGACTTTTAACATTAAAAAAAATATTAGAGGACAGAAAAAACAAGGATTTGTGTGCACACAAAATGATGCAATAAACAGCTGGAAAATGTTATCAGAGCCTTCTTTTGTTCAGCCTTTTGCTGATATATGGCAGTTTTCATGGGAGATGACAAAGCACTCAGATCTGGTTGCTTGTGTTTGAGGTCACCTGTTGCCATTCTGGATTGCTTTGCACAAAATAAATTCAGGATCTTCTCGTTTTAATCCTCACCATAAGGGTTTATAGTTTTGAAATGTGCTGTGGAAAAAGTTGCCTCCTAGATGAGATTGGGAGTGACCAGAAACATCCCATTTCAGTTTTCTCTTTGATTACTGCCTAAATTTTCTAACTGTTCTCCCAGCACAGAGTGGAATTAGTATAAAGGACTCTAGATTCAGACTTGACTTTGGAAGTTGGTTTTGGGCAGCTCTGGTTATAACTGAGTAGGTGCTGTGCTCATCAGAGGTCATTACCAGCCTTGAATAACCAGATTATTGCTGTACAGTTTGGGGGTGTCTTTTTAGTGGTTAAATGAGTGTTTTACACTGTATTCGTGTGCAGACACACAAGAAAAAATATGCAAGTTCTGTCCCAGACAGTTCACAGACCACCCCAGTTATGTCTAAATGCATGGGACACCATTTTGTGTGCAGGGGGGGCCGAAGGAAACTCGACAGAGAGGATTAAGATCTCCATCTGTTAAGTTTGCACTGATGATAAAACACATGCTCCCAGTTGGAACAAGATGCATTAAAAGAGCAATTTCACTTCTACTGCCTAGCAACAATGTCATTGAGCACCTGCAATAGTTTAAACATTAAGCATAATTGGCTTTGCTTGACATAAATCTGTAGTTTTGTAAATAAGAGCAGTTGAGTCTCTGTGTAATACCAATTAGCTATAAGGAATGCTTTGTTTGCTGAAGCCTGCAGCTTTGTGGAGGAAAGAGGGAGTTGTTAAGGCTCAGCAGTGGTAGTCAGAAGGTAGAACCCAGATTAGACATCACACAGGCTTTGAATGTCCTTGTGCAAGTTATTCAATTTGTTTCAATCAGATTCCCTAGGTATGAAAGTATAACGTTTGTAATTTTTTTAATTTTTTTTTTNTTTTTTTTTTTTTTTTTTTGTAAAGGTCTCTGAGAATGCCTGATCAAAATACCTTGGAGTAAATTTTACAGCACTAAACTCAGCTGTCTTTTTCTGTGCTGGATTTCTCTTGCCTTCTTTTAGTTGAAGCTACCACTGCATCTTGAAAGTTCTTGTAAATTTTCTAGAATCACTTGTTTTCTGCCAGTGATGGAGGAAAGAGTTGCACAATCCACTAGACGTGAAAATTTGTCTTGTTCAGTTCCTGTGGGAACTGTGAGTTGGAAAGGGGAGGTAGGAGAATTCCTTCCTTGTGGCATTATAGAGTAGAACTGCAGAGCAGAACTAAAACTTTTAACTTAAGCTTAGTGTCTCTCTGCTATATCAGGTATTAAATTCGCCTTGGCAAGGGCAAATGCAGCTACCTTCCAAAGGATGTTTTGAAAGTCTTCTCTTTTTATCTGAAAAAAAAAGAAAATTCACAAGTCTCCTCATGATTTCTCCGTTCTCAATAGAATAAAAATTGTCCTTTCCTTTCTACCTACCTGATCTCTAGAAAGTCTCACCACAGAAGTCATATTCTGGTGCTGTAGTACTTTAAATTATTCTAGTTTCAGTCTCTGTCTGTAACTTTAAATATAGATTTTCCTGAATTGGAGAAGGTTGACATCTAAACCTTATGAAGTCTTCTTGTATTGGTGCAGACTCTTTAAAGTTAATCAGTTCTAATACTCAGTGGTAATAAGAGTGAAAGGAACTGCTCTGACAGGGATTTTTCAGTGTTTTGAAGATATTTCATCTCTACAGAGTACTGGATATTGCACCCTAGGACAACCAAGTTACATTTTCTTGGGAGATACTCTCAAAAATAATATTAGCAGAAAGATTTTTTTTAAATTTAAATTTTAAAATGTATGACCAGCATCTTTTTCTACTTTTATTTCGTTTGTTTTGTTTTGAGGTTGAATTTTTGTTTGTTTGTTCTCCCCAGCTTAAATAAAGGAATTGCAGTATGTACATCTACAGTTGACTGGGGAGTAGCCCAGCACCTTTACAAACACCACGATTTTATGTAGAGCCAAAATATTCTCATTCCTGGGAAAATGCTCAGGTCTTGAAAATACTGCACCTATTAGCTTTATGTTTTTGGGGGTGAGGCTTCTTTCCTGTTAATATGGGAAATTCCTGTCCAAGTGGTTGCACTATCACATCTGGAGGAAATAGCTAGCTTTGAACAGAGGTTTTCAAATTGAATCTTGAATACCCAGCAGAGTGTGCTGACCAGTTGGAGCTGAATGCAGGTTATGCATATCTTCTGGATTCTCCTTTTATTATTTAAATGTATATATATATATTCTTCTTCCTTTCGGATCAGAAGAAATGTTTCAAAAGCTGAAACACTTAACAAACAATCCGAAAAACCCAATCACCGAGGAGGAGTCAGCAGGGACATCAGCAGAAAAACAAACCTTAAAGCAGTTGATGTTTGTCCTACACGCTTTGTAGCCTGGTAAAAAAAGCATCTTTTGAAATCAGATCCCGAATTCTTTTATTGTCATGTTGTGTGAACTTCAGAAGCAAGATTGCCATGAGGTTGGAGGTAGTAGTCACAGTAGCACTTAATAAAAAGGCACAGTGAGTTGTCTCAGTTTCATTTCTTGCATGGTCAATGACTGTGTTATGAAGATACTGCCTGTTCAGCTGGCAGGATGGAGCAACCTCTGATAACAAGCAAAATCATAAATTCAAAACTAATGTTGAATAGTAAACTGAAGGTTGCAGGAGGATGCTGCTTGAATCCAGCGTTACATGCAATTCTGAATTTCTTCACCTTGGTTCGTGGGGTTTTGCTGTTGTCTTGAAATTGTTGCCTTTTAAAGTGTTCAGGAGAAAAACCTGAGAGACTTTAATATCATGCTGACAGATGATAACCCCCTCAACAAGCTTTGTCACTGGCTATAAAGAGCTGTCATTTAGTGGAAACATTCTTTAAACTTAAGCTGTTTGTAAACTAAACTTTAAAGGTGAGAATATGGCGTAAAACCTTAACAGTAAAAATATTATGCAGCCTTACATACTCCACAATAAGAACCAGGGAAGGTCTGTGACTTTAGGGAAGAAGCTTCATTGCAGAGATACAAGTACAGAAATTATGCAGGTCTTGCAAAAATAAGCAGCTTCAAGAACAGAGAGCAGCAAACTGTATGAAGAGGGGAGGGAGGTGATTATTAGCCATTTGAAAATGGTGTTACTTTATTCCTTGAAGCTCTTGATTGCTGCTCCTTGGGATAGGAAATTCTTGTTTGTGAGAATACATGGGAGGTGGTGAAGTTCTTGTCTGTTAGGTTGCACAGGTTTTAAAAAGACCAAATACAGTGGCAGTAAGGGCACACCTAAAGTATCTATTTGTTGTACTTAAAAAAAAAAGACTGGAAAAGAGTGTTTTTGTAGTTCTGGCTTAAAGAGCTGAAGGGTATAACTTAGTAAATCCAGTGCTGCTTCTCCTGTCAGTTCCAGTGTGAATTGCCAGTCAATTGATTCTTGCCTTTGCAAAGTTTGTTCATCTGATTAATAGCTGAAATGGACAATTCTCTGCTCAATTATTTAAAACAACAGCCCCTGTTGTAGCAAGGGTTAACTAAAGCAAGGTGATTTGGGGTTTGTTCTTTTCCCCCAGTTAGCATTTTCAAGCTCTCTTCCTATGCACCCAGTGATTCTTACACCTACTTTGCAACATTCTTCAGTAAATGGCATTTTCACTTTCTTCAAGCCTTTTCAGTGAATTCCAAACAATCCCTTGCACAGATGTTCATAAGTGTTTTGAGGTGGGTTTGTTTGTTTGCTTTTCAGGGGGATTTGTTGGGTTGTTTTTTGGTTTTTTTTAGGTACTTGTGCAGATCTGACACAGGCTCAGGCATGTAGATCCCTCAGAAATGCTCGGAGAGAGTGGCCCAATTTAAATTATCTATTGAATGCTGAAACACAAATTGCACATGAAATCCCCAAGCTTCAAGGGTCTCTGGCAGGTCACATCCTACCAGTCAGTCAAACATTTAGTCAGTGCTACCCCCATGCACCTATGAATCTGAGGCTGTTTGACACCTCTGAGAATATTTCTCATGTTAGATCTGTTGTAAATGAGCACATGGTCCAGAATAATTAATGGTAACACTTCAGTCCTTTTTTGACAGAGTTGTGTTTCTCATGCAGTTTGTGCTGGTCTGTCTATTTAGCTGCAATCAGCCATGCCTGAAAGACAGGAAAGAACAAGACGGACAAGTGTGTCAGTGAGTGAACCTCTTTTCTGTAATTAGAAATGCACAGGGAATAAATTATTCTCTAATTCAAGCTGTCCAGCTCACACTAATAATGACAACTCAAGAAGCAATCTGTTTACAAAAATCAAAACTGAATTTGTGAGGCTCCCTTAGTGCAAGGCAGGATTTACTGTGTGCAGGCTCGTGCTGATTTATCTGGGCTCTAGGAAGGCACTGTGAGTGCTCGAGGCTGGGTTATGTAGCCCTTTCAGACACGAATTTTGTACCACAGATAATTAGCTAAAACGTTAATCAGAGATCAGTGTAGCAACAGTGGGGCCAAATTTTTCTCTGGTAAATTAATGACTGATAAGGGAAAAAATGCCACAGGATAAAGGTATGAATAAACTTGGCTGAAGTCTTCTCTTTATTTCTCTTCTGTGGACACCTTTTAATACTTCTCCATTCAACTGTCTGTGGCTTGCATGGGCAAAACCTTTCCTGTGGAGGCACAGGAGAGGACCCTTAGCAATGAGGTTCCTCAATAATCCCTGTTTTGCTTACTTAAATGTAATTAAACTCTTCCTTCTCTGGGCTGTAGGGCCAAGAGACTGGATGGGATCTTGAACTTTTGTGTCCAAAACATTTGGCTCAAGGGATTTTAGCTGTTTCTTGAAATTATTTTTGCTATTATTTTATCCTAAATTTACAAGTTAGCCATAATTAAGGCCTATGTAATTGTAGCACCTGGTTAAGATGCAAAAAGCTGAGCACTGAAGAGTGCAGAGCCCTCTTAACTTGGCTTCAACTTGGAGTCAAGTGGAGATGTAATGTTTTGAGAGTGGAGGAGGTGCCAGAGAACCAGCTTTCCAACAGTGACTCTGAAAATGAGAGTGCACAGTCTCCCTTTCACACCCGGGAAAGTAATCAGGTCTCAGGATTAGATATGTTGCTTTTCCTCCCTGAGAGCCAAAAGCTATAAAGAAGCTGCTCAGAATTTGAGCAGCTGTCATAAAGCATCCCTGACATTTTTAAGCAATCTCAGATCTTTGGATGAAGAGCCCCGATAGTAACTCTACTTTTTGGAAGGCTGAGATGTACACAATGAATTCTGTCTGTCAGACAACGTGCTGCAAAAGAGAGTGGTGACTACCAGAAGTCAGCCTAACAGGTAACAATACATTTTTTTATTATTGTGAAATCTCAGCAAATCACTTTATCCATTTTATTCTTCATACAAATCTTCTGTATTATGGTCAGCCTCTGATCTGAAAGTACAGATGAGATCAAGGGGAGGGAACAAATGCTATCTAAGTTTTCTGGCACATTTGTGCATATGTATCACTTCAAAACAAGTAGGACAAGCTTGAAGACTCACTGTCCAGTAAGCCAGAGTGCCTAATTAACTTAAATTGCAAACCAAACTCTCAAATTAGTTTATTATTCAAATATATTCATGTACTTCCCTCCCCCCAGGGCCCTCCCCCTAAAAAACCCTGCCTTTTTAGCACAGCTCTGTGTTGTGAACGTCTGAAATCTGAACAAAAGACTATCCACAGTGTGTCAGACCAGTCATCCTTTTACACAGTGTGCGAGGGGGAAAAATGAAGGACAAAACACGAAAACCCTCTGAGCCAACCCTTCCAGGAAACCAGGCTGAAGAAGATACTTTTACTTCTGTGTTTCTGGTTGCACCAATTGCTTCTGTAACTAATCAGAATACAAAAAAATACCTAAACATAATCTTAATTGCCAGGTTAATGTGCAATTCAGGTACTTGTTTGCAGCTTGCAATTGTTTTTGGTATCTTTCTGCTAGTGCTTTTGCTCTTGGGTTTTTTATGCCTTGCATTTTGAAGTCCAAGGTGAAACCAGCTGTGGGCCAGGCACTTCACTGCTCAGGCTTCTGCAGGGAGTAGGAAGGGGATTTCAGATGGAGGAGAGGGAATAAACTTGCACATCACCTTCACAGAGTGCACACTCTTCAAATATTATTTTGTCTGAGCCGCTGCTGCCCTTCCTGTAGCTTTGTAGTTAAGTCACGAGCGATCAGAGCTTGGGTTTTCTAAGTACACAAAATAGACACGTGGCTGATTTGAAGTTAGCTTTAGAATCTATTTGTAGGAAAATCCTTCCTTTAAAAATAGGGTGAGATCTTTCCACTTTATCACAGTAAGCAAGGCACTTGGGTCTTCCTTGACAGAAGAATTAGGTCTAGCTTTTTGTCACATGGGAAAATAAATAAAAATGAGTTGATGCTAACACCTTGGCTTCTGTTCCTTCGCGTGAACTTAAACCTCTCGTGACCTGACCTCAAGAGAAGGATGTGTACTAGGAGTTTTCCTGGTGTATTTGGGGCTTTGTTTCTGTTTTCCTTTGCCTTCCCCAGCTTTCATCCACCGGTGCCCTCAAAGCTTTGATAAGAGGAGAACCCCACAGTGTTACAGATGCTCTCCTTGTTTCCTCAGCTCTCTGGGCTGCTTTTGACAGGCAGCTCTCAGTAGCCTTGTGCTGGCATCCCTGCTCCTGCTCACCTTTTCTCTCACCTGTTCCGGCGCAGGGGTCTTTTTTTTGCCTGCCCCATGGCATGCAGTGCTCTAATCCAGGCTTCCTTCACATCTCCTCAGAAGTAATTCTGCTTTCCTGGCTCCCTCCGAGGATCTGTCACCCAGCCCCACTCGGTGTTGCATTATTAACCACCAGGTAGACACTGAGTGAACCTGGCAGGAGCTGCATTCAAAGAGTATTTCTGTGTCTGTGTGTGTGACCTGCTGCTCCCCTGGTCTCTGCTTTGCTCCCGGGGGTGCATCTGTGTTTAGGGACTTTGATTTGGATTATCAAACCTGGGAATTTGGTTTCCATAGGAATGGTCAGTGCCTGTGCCCTCGCAGGCTCGCTGCTCTTTGCCAGGTCCCTTGGTTTTGGAGGAATTGCTGGGGAATTGGTGCCTGAGCTTCATTCCAGGAGGAGTGGGGACATCCAGTGGTCACATGGCTTATAATTAATTACTCCCGATCCCGTCAGGGAGATCAGATTTCCCAAGCTTTCTTGTTTTCCCGGCGTTTGACTTGTTTTTCATCATAGCTCATTATGCTGTAAAGTGTCTGACAGAAGGTTGGGATGACTTGTTTTCTCTCATCTTTTTCTTCCCCCTATGTGATGTTGCTTCGTATCTATCAGCAGCAGAAATCAGGAAGTTGAGTCTCTCACAGACAAATATCTGGGGATATCTTTTAATTGCTTTTCAAATTGAGGATTTGGAAGAAAGAGTAAAGAAAATATGAGCTATTCTTTTGAATGCATAACACTGGAATAACTGGTAAATAAATGTTATTGCTAGTGGTGACAGGGATTTTTTTTTTTTTTTTAAGTGATGAAAAATAATCACAACTTAAACTTTTTATACAACTTTTTCAAATTACCTCATGCATAATGCATGTGCACCTTGGTTCATCTGGCGTCTGTAATGAGGCTGAGAGGAGCTGTCTCCTTCCCTTTTCTGAACTTGGCAGTGATCAGATTCAGTCCCTGCTCGTCGTGGAAGCAGAGCCTCCCATTTTCCCAACTGAGTAGGTTTTTTTTTTCTGGAATGATTCTGAACAAGATAGATTTTAAAATACACAAATAAAAATAGACCTGTTCTGTGGTTGTCACAATATAACATAACTGTGAATTCCAGACCTTTCCATCAGAGGATGGAAGATGCTTCTTATCCCGTCCTGCTAAATTTATACTATGTGTGTGTGTGTGTATATATATATATCTATAATTTAACTTGTTAAATTAAGTTTAATCAGTTCAAATTAATTGAATATATACATTTAATTTGTTTATAGTCATGCAGAGGGTCCAGCTGTCCTTTGCTCTCTTGGTAACTTCAAAAATGGCACAAGCTCATCTTAGCATTGAAACAGCAAAATGTCTTTCTGCTGTGCTGCTCCCTCATTTTTTTCAGGAATATTTAAAAAGAGTATGAACCCTCCAGGAGTTGAGAGAACACATAAAAATCTTAACTTGTTTTAAAATTAATTTATTATAATCTTGTGTAATATTGCTACATTTCTCTTAGTCCACCTGATAGTGGAAACACTGCCTTTTTTTTTTTTTTTTTTTTTTGGTCAAATTACAAATAAATTTAAACAATAAGATTGTTCCCCTGTTGTTTACTGTTTCCATGTTGAGATAAAATTTGTGGAGGCCATGGGAGAAATTCTAGTGAAGGTCACTGGCCTAATCATAAAATGTCTTTAAAAGTTTTATGATCCTTTAATGGAGTGCAGTATGATAATTCCTTCTGGAAAAGATATAGCTCTGGAGCAAAGCCTTTCAAAGGAACACTGCAACTTTGCTAAAGCAATTCTTTTTGCCAGGTTTACATGTGGTACCATGGTGGCAGTGACCAGCAAAAATGCTTCAATCTTTAGGAAAAATATGATGCAAAAATAGAGCAAGAAACAAGTAATGGATTTTAAAATTTACCTTGGTGGAAGAGTATGACAATTTCAATAAGGCAAACTCATATAAAGGAAAAAATAATTATCTAAAATGCATTTGTCATTCAAGCAAATTATACTGAATTACCTCCACTTTATTTGTGAAATAACTGGCTTTTTCTAGTGTACCAGGACAGATAAATTTCAACAAATCCTTAGTTTTTCCTGGGTGAGAGTGATGGCAGGAATACCAGACTGGAAAAGCCATGGTGTTCTTTCATTTTCTCCTCTTCTCTGCTGGCACTTTCCCATGCAAAAATCATCTTCAATCCCTGCTTCAAAAATTTGGATAAACATCACAAGCTAAATAATGGGTGTGACTGAATTCATGTCAGAAGTTAGCATTTCCGAAGGCTAATTTTTAAAAGTAACACTGTCCTTAGGCCAAAGTCTTGCACCTTTTACCATCTGCTGGAAATCTTTCTAACCTTGAATTGCTCCTACTGACACAGAGTTTTGAAAGAAACATGTCAGGGTGTTCTTTGGACCCCGCTGGCTCCTGGCCCAGCTGTGTTCCTTATTTCAATGTCCCATGTCCCAAAAAGATGAAACAAAACTTCTTTCTGCTGTTTCAAAGCTTGTTTATTTTTCATTCTTATCAAAGTTTTGGAGGCACAGACT